>JAUCNO010000002.1:5312173-5343222 GCA_032353835.1 Enteromius viviparus | reverse complement strand
TGAGGTGCAATAAATAACTAAAATACATCCGTTGTTATATATTCATATGTAGATGTTATAAATTGTCTTACGGTTGACTGTTAGTCACGTGGTACTATATCGTTTCGCGGAAGGATGAAAATGTTAATTTAAAACAAATACGGCAATAAAATGTTTCAAATACATATTCATGTTCAGTTTTTTTCTTATGTGGCAAGTAGCCATGTAATCAGTGGGATTATATACAGGCAGCCTGTACATTATCCCTTACATAAGTATTAGGAGACTTTTCTGATTAATTCACATCTGTGAATCTGTGTTAATAGGCTATGTCGTAACTAACAACCACTACAAGAGACTATATAATCTTGTTGTGCTGGATAGTCCCCCCCACAGGATACAGAATAAAACCCATAATAACAGAATAAAAACCCATTATATGTCAATAAAAATAATTTAAATCATTGCATATCAACTGTTTTCCAGAGATACCCAGGGAGCTCAACACACTTACAGAGGAGGATCAAACAAACCCGTTTCTACAAGGTGAAAAAGTATCCTATACTGGCGTCATACAAAATGTAAAAAGTAAATGACCTGACAATGATTGAAAATAAATTATATTAAGACTGATTAGCTGTTACTCATTTGATATTATGTTTAACAGATATAATTGCTGAAGAAGTAAAGTACTCGCAGCCCAAAACAGAACAGCATCACTCTTCTCGGGCAGTCTGCAGTATTAGCATTGCTAGTCAACCATCTCCAGCCTCCCTCCATCAACCTGAAACCATCAGCACTGAAAGAAAAGAGCTCAAACCTGCCATGACTGTAAAGAGGTGAGCACGTTATTCTGTTCTGGCATCAAGCGTAATTCACTAACATCAATCTTAACGATATAATTACATTTAAACATGTAATATCACCTTTGCAAACACAGTCTGATTTGCAGAGGTATATTCAGCATTTGTTACTTTGTGGGTTTCTGTATGAATGTGTTTTAGAATTCATATGGACACAAATCCATATATAACCCTTTTAATGAGAAATGTGTTTCCTTAATAACAATTGGGAAATGCATGACCTTGTGATAAGCCTATTTTAAACAGACCATGACATTTGCCTACACCAGCTGTCAGTTTACACTGTGCAAATGTTTAAACTCTTCATTGCTTTCCCTCACCACTTCAGTCCTGCATCTATCTTGTTTGTCCTGTTTACCTGCCACTAACATCGCTGTGGCACAAAGTGCTCTCTCTAAGGAAAAGCTGCATCTAATCTTGCCAAATACTGCCATGCTTTGGCCTGTCACCCCATTTTTTGCCACCTTTGACACCAAGTATCTTTGTCCTCCAGTCTTGGGCCTGCTGGCAATTCATCCGGATTACAGCCTGTGGAAGCTTCCAGATCTGAGGAACTGGACATAGGGAATGTCCCTCCTCCACACCCATTCTCAGCTCCAGCAACAACAGCTCAATCATCAGTGGTTTCCACTCATACGAAGAAAAATCAAGTTTTTATTGCAGAGAAACCACCACTGGCTGAGGAAGAGCCAGATTTTAAAGTGGCAGATTTCAATAAAGTGTTCATAACCTCTCAAGACGTTACAGCTGGCAAACACCCTGAGAAAGAACCACTCAAAATTGACATTGAACAGCCAATGCAGTCTAGTCCGGTTCAAACTGTTTCAATAACCGATGATGACTTACTAAAGCAACCAAAAAACACAGAAATTGAATCAGCAGGGGAAGTTTCTGCAAAAGAGGAACCGAACCTACAGAACACGAAGGTTGCTTTGCTTTGTGCCGACCTCAACAAGTCAGATGAGGACAAGATAATCAAGAAATTTGCCTCAACTGTGGTTACCTCTACAGAACACAATATCGCTAACAGTTTATCCAGCTCATCACCTCTAAAGCAAGAACCTATAGATCTTTCCAGGGAAAAAAGCCAAGTGTTGGTGGAAGAGATCATTGCATCTAAGTCCGGCAGTAGTTTGACAGAGAAACAGTCCCATATGGATCATCTGGACAAGAGTTTCACTATTGAGGAAAGGTAAGTGTACTGCTCGCATAGTACTTTTACTTTCCCAATATGTGGAAAACTGGAACTTTCCTCTTTTGGGTCACTTCCTATTTCAGTAAATGCTTATCTGGCTTCTAATGGTGTTTATTTGAATCATTGGGGACATAAAACTCTGGTATCATGAACAGTTCTAGATAACACATTTTAAATATACTAACTCACCTCAGTATGAATAGATAGGTTTATCTTCTTCCCCAACCACAAAATTTACATTACATTATCAACATCATTCTCCACTAGATGAACTTCTTAAAGTTTTCACCAAACTCCTAAATATCTTCATTTCTTTATCTGTAACAATTTTTTTCCTGTCTCATTCTTTTCTTTCCTGTCATTCTCTCAGTCATTCTCTCTCTTCAAATGAAATGGCCTTCACTCCGCTTGAAAGGCCAAGCATTAGCCTCAAAGCAACCTCTCCTCAAATATCAGATCTGCCAAAAGAGCTTCCTCCAATTCATCCCCAACCCCTGGAGCCCAAAGCCCTTAAATGCATCTGTGAGCAAGCTCCAGTAGTCAGTCAACCAGCAAAACCAGAGCTGATTGTGAAGGAGTCAGACGACACAGTTATAACGCAGAAGAGTGTGGAAATCCATCCACGTGCCCGAGCAGAAGTGCCAGTCTGGAGCTCTCTGGAGGAGGAAGTAAAAAAACAGGAGGATGAACCAAACGAAGAAAAAACAGATAAGCACAAAACACCTGACAAGATTCCAAAAGAAAACAAAGCTGAAATGTCTTCAAAAAAATCTTTAGAAGCAGGGTAAGAGCCAGTCGGCCTCTAGTGCTTGCATGCTTGCACATCTCATTGGGTTTGTACGCTCTCGTGTGTCAATAAGAGAGCGAGTTTCAACAATTCATAGTAAAATTGCTCAATTTTGATTCATATTTAAACCAGCATTATAGCAGGTTTGGTAATGCATGTTTGATCAAAACAAGGTAAGTAAATTGTGACAAACCCTATTGCTTACCTCACAGCGAAGAACACACAGTTATCCAGGTCAAGGCTGCTGAAAATCTCAGTTTAAATGAACCAGATTCCCAACAACCGATACACTCCATTGTCCTTAAACCACAACACGCTGAGACTATCAAGGAGAAGAAAAAAGAAGCTGTTAAAGTCAGTATACCGGTCCGTATGAAGCCTGCACTTCCTGTGATCTCCCCTGCTGCTGCTATAACGGAAAAGGACAAAAGAACATCAGTGCATCTGGAGGAAATTTGCCCTCTGACGCCCAACCTTTCTCTGGATACAAAGTCTGATGGAAGTGATTTAAAGAAAAGGGTCACGTTTGAGAAAGAGAGTGTGTTATGGGCTGCTGTAGAAGAAAAAACTAAAGAAAAAAGTCATGAAGGTGTTAGTATGGGCAAGTTGATACCAGAAAAAGAGGTTCTGGATAGAGGGTAAGTGCATGAGGTTTGTTAACCTCACTGCATTGAGTTTTGTGTGGTCTTTTGACTATCTGGGATTGCATGGTTTTATCCATATCTACACCACTGTTTAAAACTTTGAGGTCTGTAAGATTTTATGTTTGATTGCGTGAAAGAAAAACTTACTTTAATTCAGCAAGGAAGCATTACACTGATCAAAAGAGACAGTAAAGGTATTTATGTTACAAAGAATATATTTCAAATGAATGCTGTTCTTTTGAACTTTCTATTCATCGAAGCATCCTGGAAAAAACAGCACAGCTGCTTTCAGCTGATAACAAGAAGAAATGTTTATAAAGCGTCTCATCAGCAGATTTGAATCATTTTTAAAGGATGAACTTCACAATGCTTTTACTGTATTTGATCAGGTAAATACAGCCTTGGTGACCATTTCTTACCTTACTTGAAAAATCTTACCAACCCAAGAAGTTTGATACTTTAACATTCCAACATTGTATGTATTTTTTACTCTGCCTGAAATTCTAATGCATCTCTATTACAACTTTAAGTAAACATCTGCTTTACGCTGGGAGTTGAGATGTTAGCTAGAGAACATTTATCTACAAAGAATATTTTTGTCACTTTTTGGTCCATGGCAGTCATCATGGACGAGAAACATCAGAAACCAAGCCTACAGAGCAAGAAGATTCCTTTTCCATGTCTCATTTCCACCACAAACTAGATACAAATGCCAACAGAGAAAAACAGAGGGAAGACAGTAAAAAGAAGACCACTAAAGAGCAAGATTCAGATAATAATATGCTACAAACTGGCAATGAAGCTGAACCTAAAGAAGATCTGAAGACTGCCAGTGTCTGTTTAGGAACCAAACTTGGCCTTGAGCTTGATCTAGATCTAGGAAGAGAGAAAAATGTGGACACCTGCACACAGGAACATGACTCAGTTTCTGACCAGAAAGAAGTATCTGTAGGCTTCATACGGGGGATTTTCGGTGTGCTGTATAAAGGGTAAGTGTAGAATGATTCTGAGGCTTGCACACTGTAAGGTTGTTATTAGGTGTGATTGTGCATTTGCAAGGAAGTTTTTGCATCCACACTCAGGGTGTCCTGTTGTGATAAGAAGCTTAGCTTAAACAGGAGCTTGATTGAAAACTGGCTGGTTAATCAAAAGAGTGTTTTTACGAATGGAGGTCATATCAAACAGAGCCCTTTTGCGAATGGAAAGAATTTGTTTTATCATGATGTAATGTAATCATATTCAAATGTCCTCATCCTTCAGTTATGAGACCATGACATCAGTACTACAGCAGCCAAGCACAACAGAAGCAGATGTTCAAGATGACACAATTTTGGATGATCAAAATGGATCTGTGGTTGAAATTCTCCCTCCCGAGGCCTTCTCTGACACCAAACTGCATCCAACTGACGATGAGCTTCAGGAATCAATAATCCAGGAGTTGTTACCTTCTGGAGGGTTACAGATAGACATTCAGACCTCCGAGCCTGTAGCCATGAGCCTGGTGGAGTGTTTGAAACTGGCAGCCAGAGAAACACAAAGCGGATCTGTGAATTTCAAGACCCAGGATAAAGGAAGCCCTTCTAAACAGAAAGCATCAAATGAGCAAACTCAATTTCTGACACCAGAAAGTAATGACAAATGCATGACGGTGGCATTAAAGTCTGAGAGTGTGGTATCAAATGATGAGAAGAATATAGAGCCGTTCTTACCTCTGAAGGAAGAAGATGACATAACTGCAAAAAAAGAGGTGCAAAACCTCAGCTCCGTGGAAACAAGTCATCTGGGGATTGAGGTAGACTTTGAGGAAATAAAAATTCACGAAAGCCCAGAAAAAAATGGACATGAAGAACTTCTGCCTGGCAAGATAACAGCAGCAGATTTAAGGCCTATGGCAGAGTTTGAGGGTTCACAGGAGGAGCTGGAATTTGAACTGGGTCAGGAAGACTTAGGAACAGTGTGGTCTGCTGAGCTATATATGGATGGAGGGTAAGTGCATGGGACATCACCTCTGCCTGCACTGCCTCTCATTTTTATGACCCTCTTTGCATCAAAGGCACGATTTTGGCAATGTTCCGCCTGGCTGACATTCAAGCATTTTAGCCGATGCATTACGTTATTTGTATGTGTCTGTGAGGCTGTGGGCTGGAGGAGTCTGCATTTGACATCAAGCAGTGTGTTTAATGTGTCCTGCTTCTTATGGCCATGGTTTTCCAACAGGGCAACTAGACTTCTAAGTGATGAATACACTACCATTCAAAAGTTTGGGGTCAAGTAAGATAATTATTAGGATTTTTATTCAGCAAAGATGAATTCAATTTTTCAAAAGAAAGGGTCGAGGTAGTTAGAAATGTCTCTTGATTGCCAAATCAGCATATGTGATTAATTTTTAAGACTGAAGTGTCACTAGACATTAATAAATAAATATTATATTATTTTTAATTATATTAAATTTTTTTAATTGCGTAAATAAAAGCTTTCTTGTGAGCACAAGTGACTTCTTTCTTTTTATTTTTAAAATGTTAAATAAAATTCTTACCAAACCCAAATATTTGAGAGGTAGTGCATGTATGTGCTATAAGCATGAAACAAATAGTGTTGGTTCCTATTGTATTGATTCTGGGCTCCCTGTGGTTTTTCGAAAAGGACTAAACAGCTACTTCGCAACTTGATGCAAGCTTGCAAAAATGATTAGCAGAAAACACACTGTGACTGTGGGCTAATGCTGCTGTTTGTATCCTCGTGCTGAAAAATGATTGTGCCATTTTCACTTGATTGCATTTTTACTGAAAAACCCTTGCACGGTATAATAACCAAGTTGGTAAGGTGCAGCATTTTGATCTCATGCTCTGGTGTCCTGTTTCTCACAGACCAGAGGAATCCTCAGTATCACCAAGCGATTCCACAGCCGTACAACCACCTCAGACTGCCTTTCCACCTGAATCTGGGTCTATATTAAAAGACACTACACAAACGGAAACTATTTCCCAACCTGATAGCAAAGTTCTCCCTCCCTGTCAAGACAAGAGTATGCAGTCACCACCCTTAGTGCCTTTACAGGAAGTTGGCCTTGATGCCATCAATCAAAATAGTAGCTCTGCAGCTGCTAAAAGGCATGTGGTTCCACAATGCGCTGAACAAGGATCCGGTCCTTCACTTGTAACTATAGAGACACCAGCTGTAAAGACTGCTGAGATAAGCAATGATGGCGCAAAAGAGACAAGTGAGTCACCACTAGAGGGAGACAGTACCATAACCACGTGTACAAACAACACTTCAGACGTTCAGATGGAAAAACAGAGCAGCCCAGTCATCACCAAGGCATCAGAAATTATTGTAGCAGCCACAGAAAGACCGAAAGATATAAACATTGATGAAAACATTGTTTCCGGGAAGGACATTTCTCCAAGGAGCTCAGTGGTCCCGTGGCCATTTCCTTCTCCTAAACTCGAAAGACACTGTGAGTCCTCAAAAAGTATAGAAAGTCCCAGTCATGACCTTTCAGAGGAGAGCGTTCTGTTAGCAAAGATTCGCCAGATGGCCGAAGAAGAGACGACCCAGCCGTCAGCTCATGCTACACGCACTAAGAAACGCCTGATCCCTTTCGAGTCTGATTTTGAACTTACTCCATCTCCGCCCATGCAATTGAAGTCTAGCAAGAAACCACCTGTGGATAAGATGAGGCCAAGATTAGATCAGACTGAGATAACAAAAACACTCGGACCTCCAGAGCAGATAGTTGTGAAGATTGACCTCAGTCAGTCTCAGACTCCCTCTGTGCCACTCGAGAGCTTTAAGATAGATGATAGACACAGAGAAGCCAATGCTGGAAATGCTGTTTTAGATGATAATGTCCAGTTAAACAAGCAAGAGCAAAATATTCAGCTGGAATGTATGGGAGCTGAAAGGGAGTGCCAAAATACACCAGCTGTTAAGCTCACAAACCAGACAGAGAAGACAGAAGCCGAAGCTAAGAACAAGGAAGAACCAGAATTAAGTATTGATAGAAGTGAAGAGATGCAAATAGAGCAGGATAGACCACCATCTCCAGTGCCTGACGAATTGTAAGTCTGAATGGAGTGTGAAGTCTAAAATAGTTTTTTGCCATATTATATTGTTTGACAAAGTTTGGAACGTGATCTCCAGCTTTCTCAAATGTAATGCCTAAACTTTTACACCTCTGTACACAATTTACACTACCGTTCAAAAGTTTGGGCTTGGTAAGGTTATTTAATGTCAAATCACAGCTTAATGGGTTTGATTTGAACATTTATTCCTGTGATGGCAGAGCTGATTTTTTTATGCAGCCTTTACTCGAATCTTTCTAATATCCTGATCTGGTGCTCAAGAAATATTTCTTATTATTATCGAATTCAAAAAAACATTTGTGCTGCTTAAAACTGTGATATGTTTCTTTGATTCAAAAGAACAGCGAATTCAAAAGAAATTATTTTTTGTGACTTTTTTTGTGATTATTATATAATTAAGAATGTTGACTCCCAATTTTGCATCCTAATGCTGAATAAAAGTATTAATTTCTTTAAAATCTTACATATCTATATGTATATGTAACGTCTTACAAATTTTGAGCAGTAGTGTAATAACACTGTGTATAATAATATTTGCATGTCTGTTCATTAACCTCAAATCCACCCAAAATGTTCTAAGCATTGCAGAAAGGGAAGCCCTTGCAGACATTCAACATTAATTTTGAATTTTGAATTTAAAATTAAAACCATGTGAAACTCAGTGTATGATGAGGAATTGTGCATTTATAATAACAGGGCAAAATTCATAAGTCGTGTCAGTATGCCTAACAGTTTTTGTCCTCTTGATAGGTCTGGTCATCCTCAGGAAAAGGAGTCAGCTAATGTAACCCCAGAGGCTAAAGAGAGCAAGACGGTATCTAGGAGCCCAGGCAGTATGCATGTTAATGGCCAGACCACTGCAGACTCATCCCATTCGATTGTGCCTCCAGTACGCAGTAAAAAGAAAATAATTCCACCACCAATGGACCTTGCTATAGTAAAAACAATGGATGAATCCATTAAAGATGGTTCAGCAGTGCCTGGATGGGATGTATGTGGAATTTATCTTATATGAAAAGTATCTGTAATGTAATCTATCACTTTTTTCTAAATGCTGTCTAACACTGTTGTTTGCCTTTCCATTTGTCACTATACAGTATGCCAGTCCACTGCCCAGTCCTGGTTTGGTGACCTCAAGTCAGTCCTTGCTGGAGTGGTGTCAAGAGATCGCTAAAAACTATAAGGGTATAAAAATCACAAACTTCAGCACCTCTTGGCGTAACGGTCTGGCATTCTGTGCCATCTTACATCACTTCCATCCTGAGATAATGTGAGTTTTTGATTGATGACATTAATTCCTAGCTCAAAAGCAACCTTATTATTTCTTAGTAGGATTCAGTTTATGTTCACAAGCCCAAAAAATAGTATTTGGTTCAAGTACAAACAAAGCATTGATTGTACACATTGTATCTGTACCATATGATTTAATTATTAATATTTTCATTTACAGAAATTGGTTGGTATTAGATAGTTATTTGTGCATGTTCATTTAATCATTTTGTATTTAATTTACATTTAACAAAACACTGTACTAAAACCTTTTTTTTTTTAAATAACATTTTAATTATAATGTTAAATGTAATATTCAGCAAAAATGTAAATAATAATAATTAATAAAATAATAAAAAAATAATTAATAATAAAATAATATTTTTTCATAGTTTACAATAAAGGTTTGTGGTACCTAAATAAACTTAAAATGATTGATTTTAGTCATATACATTTATTAAGACATTATTTAGAATATCAGTATTGTGCATTAAATTATTGTACATAATATGAGCACCATTACTAAAATAATTAGAATTAACCAAAAAAAATAAAAAATTGTATATTTATTATTGTGTATTGACTTGTTGTTTTCCAGTGACTTTGATGCATTGGAGCCTCACAACATAAAGCAAAACAACAAAGCTGTAAGTTTGGTTTAAGCACATTAACATAGTTTTTAAAGGAAAAGTTTATCCAGAAATGAAAATTCTGTCAATTTCGAGCGTGTTGTTTCAAACCCGGAGACCTCTCTTCATCCTCAGAACACAAATTTTTGGGTGAACTATCCTTTAAACTCAACCTCATCATTTGTGCTACCCTTTTGTTTTTTTTGCTTCTCTTTTAGGCTTTTGATGGGTTTGCCTCACTGGGAATCTCTCGCCTGCTGGAGCCCTCAGACATGGTTCTTCTCTCTGTGCCAGATCGTTTGATTGTCATGACGTACTTGTGCCAAATCCGTGCACACTTCACTGGGCAGGAGCTGAGCGTGTTACAAATAGAGCAGAACAACAGTCAGTCCAGCTATGCAGTAGCCAAGCCAAATCAAGGGCCGGATGTACAAGCAGCAGCCAAATTCTGTGCAGAGAGACTCCAGGCTGGAGCTCTGTCAGGAGACAGTAACAGCAGGGACTCTCTGGGAGAGGAGGGAAGTGACACTGTGGCTAAGCCGAATGGAGCTCTTGTCCCTCCACCTCGGACTAAACGTTCAGGAAAGGTGGAAGAGAAGGGCAGTAAGGAGACAGAAGGAGGAGCACAGAGCCCTGTGGCCCCTCCACGTTCGAGCTCTGCAGCTTCTAGATCAGGATTTGGGCACATACGAGATGCGGATCTAGTGAAAAAACGGCGGTCACGGCGAAAGAGCGAATCCATGGATGAGACTGATTCAAAGGAGCAGCCAAATGAGGTAAAAGACATCAAATTTGCCCTTCCTTTGCATTTATGTGTGTTAATATTTGATCTAATTGTCTTTTCTCTACTGACAGTTAGACAAAGGTGAGCTGACAGATGAAGGAACTAATGGCTCAACAGCTGCCAGAAAAAGTGCTGAAACTGGTAACCTCCCTCAACAGCCGCCTAATGTCTAAAAAATGATTGGATTTGGAACCATTTGGTATTTTACACTTTTTTGATATTAATGTGTTTGCAGAAGCTCAGGAAGCAAACCAAGATGTTAAATCAGCAGATAATGAGACAATGGTCAGTATGCCCTCAGTATTTGGGACAATTATAGTTGGCCTTTGGTTTTAAAACAAAATGTGCTAATTTGCATGTCAAGATATTTAAATATGTTTCTGTGTTTAAAGTGATCATCATAATTCTCCAAATCTGGGGCCAGATTCATGAAACATCCTCAAGAGTAAAACTCTTGTTTTTTAAGATAAGATTATGCTTATTTTAAGAAAGCAATTGTAAGACAAATTTCTTGGCATTTGATAGAATTCTTCTTTTTTGGATTGTTCTAAAATTAAATATGTTATTAAATCATTTGAATTAATAAGAAGATGTTTATTTAGTGGGTTGTTTTATATATCAAACAGTACAATATTATTATTAATATATAACTTTGCATTTTATGCTTAATACAAAAAAAGATAATATGGGAGGGAATTCCAGAATTGCAAGAACATTCTTACAAACTACTTCATTCTTAAGAGGAATTTTCAGTATCCGGCCCCTGTTTCACAAGCCCTTACCATCCCATGTTTAATTTTCTTATTTAAAAAAATGATTTAGTTAAATCAAGCCTGCCCTTTCCTCTCCATTATATTTGTGCGTCGTTGTCTGTTTCTGTCTTATCAATGTTGGTCTTTTATTCTGTTTCTGGCTCTGTCCATCTCTCTTTCGCTCAATCTCCATTCCTTTTCCTTTCTTGGTCTGTATTGCTCTTTTGTCTGGTTTTATGTATGTCTCCCTGTGGTACTTCCTGGCCAGTGTCTGCAGGACACCAATCAATATGTGCTGAGTGAACTTCAAGCCCTGGAAACCGAACAGAAGCACATAGACAGCAGAGCTGCAGTCGTGGAGAAAAGACTCAGAAAGCTCATGGAGACGGGTAAGAAAAACAAGGAAAAACAGAATGAAGCTGATTTCAAATGAACCCGTAAAATACAGAATGATACACCACATTATGTCTTTAACAGGAAGTGATAAAGATGAAGAAGAGAAACTGATTCAGGAATGGTTCAATCTGGTCAACAAGAAGAATGCTCTGATCAGGAGACAAGACCATCTGGAGCTGCTGTATGTATTGATATGTAAGACACAATCAGTGCACACTGTCAGCCGCATCAATAAATATTCATGATGTTATCCTCACAGGCAAGAAGAGCAGGATTTAGAAAGACGATTTGAACTGCTAACTCGAGAGCTCAGAGCCATGATGGCTATCGAAGGTAAGCTGGGTTATCTGCTAAGTTATTAAAGCAGTCAATATAAAGGTAAAAATAATGCACGTCAATTTATTGTGCATTTGTATTTTACACATTTCAGTTTTATTTGTCATGTACTCTTTAAACCACCAAAAAAGTGAAAAGTTAGCTGTTTCCAAATTTAATTAATTAGAATTTTGCCAAAATGGAAAAAAAAGAGAATCAGCTTGGCCCATATATTAATGCTTTCAACCTTTACCTACCTTTTTTGAACCTGTAGTAATCAGTATTTCATCCGTGTACAATCATATCAATATTTCGTCCATCAGACTGGCAGAAAACTCAGGCCCAACAGCACAGAGAACAGCTACTGCTACAGGAACTGGTGTCACTGGTCAACAAGCGGGACGAGCTGGTGAGAGACATGGATGCAAAAGAGAGAGGGTGAGTCGAGTTAGTGTGATTTGTGGCACTGGAAATTAGACTTTACTCTTGCACTGAATGTATTTTGTATGTGCAGGGCTTTGGAGGAGGATGAGAGACTGGAGAAAGGTCTGGAGGCAAGACGTAGAAAATTCAGCAATAAGGAAAAGTGTGTTCTTCAGTAAAGAAACTTGAATGGCTCACTGCACCAGAGACGATCCTAAATGGCTTGGACTACACCAGGACTCAAGCGTGCCTTGTTTTAACTTTCAAAGACATTTGGCTTAAACGTGAAGCCCTTTCTCAAAACATCTTAAAGATCTCAGTGACACCTCGGTGGGATATCAATCATGTCCAGTCTAGATCAGACAAGTTAGTTCTTAAAAGTTTGCACAAAGTTTTACACAGAGTTCAGCATTTTAAGCAATATTACTTTATATTTAAAAATCTGTAAGAAGGTCTTTATTGTTTTATTAGACAATAAGAAAACACACCTGACTGGTTGCAGACAGTTGAACTGAACACAAGAAATAATAAGAAAAAGGGAGAAATCCTGCACACTGCTGTAGGCTGCAAGAAATTCAATATTTATTGAGACTTCTGTCCCAAAACCTTAGTCAGGATTTTTTCCCCTGAAGCAAATAAAACTGCTCAATAAATAATATATTTTCTCTTCTTTGTAATGTTTTTTTGTTTTGTAATGTGTTAAGATTGAGACGATCTGATTGTCTTTAAGGTATATCGAACAGACAAAGAGACAAAGAGCGCCAAAGTTTGCTGTTTTTACATTATTTATTTAAGTGTGCTGTTTCCTAGTATGCCAAAATGCCTCTGTTGGGCTGTTGTCTTGTACTATCTGCAAATTATATTTTCTGATGTTTCATCAGACAGTATATGTCTCCAAATGAATGTATTCATATAGTTCTTTTGCATTGCAGTGCCTTTAGAGGTTTAATACCTTTCGAAAAGGGGCTTTTTATAGAAAATGAACCCATTCTGTATTTTTCTGTTTTGAACCTTAAAAAAATTCTAAATTAAACATATTTAAGGATTGTTTTATAGATACACCAAAAGTATTTTGTCCGTCTGCTCTTTTTTGATATTTAAATGTGTTATTCATTCCTATTTTAAAATGTAGGGTGTTTTATTCAATAAAGTTTGATGCTGTTGATTTTTTTTTTCTCTGTCTAAAAAATGGAAGGGGAATAAACACACACATGCACACACATAATTAGCTGATAATGTAAACAATTAAATTAGATATACTTCAAGCAACTGTACAAACGCCTTGGAAATTAGACAGGGCAAACACCACACAGACGTTTCATCCGTTTATATATATATATATATACAGAATCAACATATTTTGTAATCACAATGCATAGGCAAACTTTACATCACAGTTTACATTTCCTGAATTGTGGCAACGTTGCTTGGATCCCACCACTAGGCGGCGAGAGCGGATCGGAATAGCGGCGCATCATCATCCGTCACTGCCGCACCTGCGCGGCTTGTAAAACCAGAGAGAAGAGGATAGAAGAGGCGTAAAGTCAAACTGGGTAGATTTTACAAGAAGCTCTGGAAACGGTCCACAAAGGCTTATTAAAATCTCTTTTTATTGCCTGCTATTCCAGGCTAAACACTGGCTCAGAGTTTGCGGTCAGCCGGTGAACAGTAGGCGGCCCAGAGCGCTTCTACCAGCTGGACAAACAATAACAATCCCTTTGCTGTCACATCATGAACCCTGAATAGTAAGTCGTGAGAACTATGAACATTTATGACCTCTCATAATTTCCTTTAACCTTTCGTTGGAAAGTCAACCAAGTTGCTGTTGCATTTATATGATAATTAAATAGCAAATCGTGTGAATTGTGTAACCGTTGGCACTAACAGCATTTGTTATGGTTGAAGACTGCACAATTGTATGATAGGGATATTTAACATTAGTATTAAATATTTATGTTATATCATTTAATATTAGTATTATATAAATTCTATATAAAATGAACTGTATGTTTTTGCATATTTTGACAGTGACTACTTATTCAAGCTTCTTCTGATTGGAGATTCTGGAGTTGGAAAATCTTGCATCCTATTGCGTTTTGCAGTAAGTGTTTTTTTTTAACAGCGTGTTTGAATGTGAATGATCTCTGACCGTGCATGCTTAAAATATGATCGATTTTGCTTTTTTCAGGACGACACCTACACAGAGAGTTTCATCAGCACCATTGGAGTGGATTTCAAGATCCGAACTATTGAGTTGGATGGAAAAACTATTAAACTGCAGATAGTGAGTTTGTGGACTTTGGAATGGATTTTAATGTGAATCAGTGGTTAAATGAGTTATGTAAATGTTTACAGTGGGACACCGCTGGACAGGAGCGATTTCGCACGATTACATCTAGCTACTACAGAGGAGCCCATGGGATCATTGTCGTGTATGATGTTACGGATCAGGTTTGTGAAAAATTCACACCTGTACTTGAAACATTTATGCCTGCTACTTAATAAAATAAAGATTTACCTCTTAAAAGTCATCAAAACTGAACACATTCTTAAAAGTTTAATGCTGGTCTTATTTCAGGAATCCTACAACAATGTGAAACAGTGGCTAAAAGAAATCGATCGCTACGCAAGTGAGAATGTCAACAAACTACTTGTAGGAAATAAGTGTGACCTCACTACAAAAAAAGTTGTGGACTACACTACAGCTAAGGTTGGTTAGTTCATAAAAAAGAAAATTAGCTAAAAATGAACTCACTCTCAGGTCATCCAAGATTTTTTCATTGGAACAGATTTGGAGAAGTTTAACATTATATCACTTGCTCAACAGTGGGTCCTCTGCAGTGAATGGGGTTTTAAATCATTGCTTCTAGCCAAAATACCACTTAACAGTAACCCTTAATAATTCTTCCCCAAGTGAAAAAGTCATATTGGATTATTGTGATGTTTTTATCATATTGTAATTCTGACGGCACCCATTCACTGCAGAGAATCTACTGGTGAGCTGAGTTAGTAATTTCAACACTAAACACTTAATAGTTATACATTGACTTATTCTCTTCAGAAAAATAATTGTTGCATTTTTTTCAGGAGTTTGCTGACTCTCTTGGCATCCCTTTCCTTGAGACGAGTGCCAAAAATGCCACGAACGTGGAGCAGGCCTTCATGACCATGGCAGAGGAGATAAAGAAACGCATGAGACCAGGGGCTTCAGGGGGTTCAGAGAAACCCGATCTTAAAATCGAAAGCACCCCGGTGCAACAGTCGGGCAGCGGCTGCTGTTAGATCACTGTCATATTTTCTCAGGGAGCGTGATGAACAGGACTGGACATTGAGGAGTATTGTGTAGAGGTGGCCAATGTGGGTATTAACGACAGACTGTATCCTACATGGTGCTTAATAAAGTCTGAAATCATTACTGTTGTTTAACAAAAAAAATTCATGGCTTTTCCCACATTTTTGTTGTGTTTGAACATAAGATTAAAGCACAGGCGCACACACTGATTCAGGTACTTGCCTGAAAAAATGAAGGTGAAAATGTCCAGATCACTGTGTTAATGGCTGTTAACATTCACAATTGACCCAATCATATGAAAATTCATAAACAATGAACTGGGATTTGCAACTCGTTAAAGTGGTGCCTTTTCTTGTTCATGCTTTTAAGAAGGTCAAGTGGTTGAGAGGTCATTGCTGGCATTGTACATCAGCATGTTAAAGCAGGGACTCTCCAACATTCTCATGTGGAGTTTTACTGTGGTTCTGTGAGAATAAACAGTGTTGTTTTGTGTGTAATTATCTGCTTCTACTTTCATTTTTGTGTGTATGTGACTGCTTTATTATAAAATGATAGTTTATCATTGATGTTGCTTTTAACATTTAACATTTTTCAAAATATCAGTGAACGTTGCATTTCAGAGGCTGTTAACCAATAATACATTTTTATGGTGTTTCTCATTTAAAAAGTTAAATAAAAAACAGACGGCTTTATGACAGGAGGGTTAAAGGGCTCCCACTTTAAGTGCTTTAAGTGCGAGCCCCTTACCCCTGCAACAAACGGTCACCGTGATTTAGTCAAGTAAGACATGATCCTGGATTAACATCTTTTGTTGACCCTGGATTAAAATTACTGTCCAAAAATATAGATTTATGCCAATTCCTACCCCTAAACATAACCCTACCCAGATTAATAAGGGTGTAGGAGCACCTCCCTGATCATAAGCCTAAAACATTTTCCAGAAAAATTATATCTCAATTCTGATTGGTTGATTGGAATGTTGTTTCAGGATCAACAAAGATGTTGTACTTGGTGAAATCACGCTCACCGCAACGTACACAACACATAAGACCGTACATAAATTAAAACGTGTACTCTCTCTCTCACACACACAGAGAAAGCTTGACATGCATGCTCAGGGCAAATTCTACAATCCTACTATATGTAAGCAATAATTGACCACGGACCGTTGAATTATTAGAAAAATAATGCACACCAAAGGTGGTGATGCAGTCACGATGCAAATAAAAGTATGAATCACGTGGACCACTACCCCGAACCAGACCAGAATTAATTAAAACATAGAGAGAAGAAACCTTAATATGAAGCCCATTAATTTTATGAATCAGTAAAATATGCCACATATTTTTGAATTCTTGGGTTTAAATCTTATCTCGGAGATAAAATTATTTTACTCGACATTTAAGTCATACATGAATGACCATATCCAAAAATTTTGTTAAGCATTTTTGGCTATTATTTAATTTGTTTAGAACATTTTTTTGTATTAATCAAAAGCAAATGCATTGCTGTGATAAAATATTCAAGTGTGTTTAATTGTTTTTGAGGATACATGTATTACATTTACTCGTGTCCGCTGCAAAGACTGCGCTTTTGGGCTGTTGGGCGCCCTCTGTCGGCGAGTGATAGCGCGGCGCTTCTGTCGCTGATTTCTCTGGTGGTGGGCGCTGTTTTAAGAACATTATCCAGCTACGCTGCCGCTGCCGTCATACTCTCAGCTTTTATGTAACTTAATCCCCTAAATATTGTTGCCTTTTCTGTCTGCTTTCATCGAGGAAGAAGGTTCTTGAACGAAGGACAGTGTCTCGGTATGTTGCTGTGTGTTGTTTGGTGTTATTGGAGTAAAGTTAGCTAGCTAGCGTTAGCCAGTTAACGTAGAATAGGGACGTCAATTGTATTTTTTTTTTCTTCTTTTAATTCCCTACTCTTTTTTGATAGGTTTACCGTTTTCTAACCAAGTAACGTTATAGTAAACGAGGTTTAGATTTACGGTATAAACAGCAAAAACTGTAAAACATACAGTGCTTCAGGAACTTAAAAGTTGCTGCGTTAGCCTTCGGTGTTTTTTTTAACTTATTCATGCTTATGACTAATAATTTTGCTATGAAAGCTTCTATCAAACTGATGACTTTTCCGTCTTTTAATGCTTAGTTTGTATAGAATGTACCAATAACTAATAGCAATAAAATTCCTTGTGTTTCCTGCTCAGTAGTTGTGTTTGTTTCTGGATTAGATGGAGGGAGATGATGACGACTTCCCCCCTGAGCCATCAGAGCACTCTCATTCCCAGCGAGGAAGTGTGGCTTCCTCAGTCACCAGAGGTTAGCTCTCTACTCCTTTAACGTTTCCTCTATTGATCTGATGTCACCAGACCTGGAGGTCCTGATCGGATCATGACACCTGATCTTGTGTTTCTCCAGCTCAGGATTTGTTGGTGTACTTGTCGAGCGACAGCGCAGTTCACTTGACTTTGGAGGGTCTTGGTTGTATGAATGCGCTGGAGCTCGGCCGCAGTGTCCGAGAAGCTCTCAACATTCCCAACTCTGCCGCAGATGTGTTCGCTTTCTGGTTCTGCTCTCCTTTGCTTGGTAATGATTGTTCTTTGGTCAGATGTCATACTGATACAGCATTTATGACCTTTTCGTATTTAGAGCAAGCACAATGATGCCATTTACAGTCTCTGTGGCTGATTTGCAAGTGAATTGTTAGGAGGGGACTTCAGGAAGTGCTCAGGGTGTTATAGTCACCCGCTGGCATCTGGGGATTTTTTTGAAGTCTTTTAAAACAAGGGCAGCTTTTTAGTTTTTAATGTCTGAAATACACTACATGACTTTCATAATTGGTACAGATTGAAAACACCAGGCATTATACACTTGCCAACTTTGTAATAAATGCAGAGAAAAACATGAGCAATGAAAGAAATGCATTTAAAAAAAAAAAAAACTTATCTGCAGACTGGCAAGCTACTAGTTTGAATTGATCCATGCTAAAACAGATAAAATCAGCCCTAGTGTTTGTTCATTGTGTTTTTTATGGAGTCCTTATTATTGTTTCCCACCTTTAGTCTAATTTTGTTGTGATATGTTTGAACAGACTTGCAGTTGAAGCCAAAACATTTGCCCTACAAGCTGTGTCGTCAGTGGCAGGACCTGCTGTACCGCTTTACCGAGGCCCCCCCAGAAGACATTTCTCAAGGTATGCTTGATTATTTGCCTTTGCAGGCTTTCACTTGAGATTTTAGGTTTTAACAATAACACATCTTTGTATTTTTCAGATGAGCCATGTCTTCTGTACAAAAGAAATGTTTTTTATCCCAAGACAAAAGAACTTCAGGTGTGTGTTGTTTTCAGTGTTTTCAGCATAATATTAATGAAAAATTAAGATGATCTTATTTACCCAGCCTTGTGTATTTTCTCATGTATGTATGACTTGTTTCTTTTCGGAGGTCAGTGAGGTATGATGCAGTTCTTTCATCTGCACAACAAAAGAAGATATTTTAAAGAATGTTTTAGTGTTTTTTAGTCCAAATATTGACTATCTCTTTAAGGCCAATTTTTCTTTGTCAACTAAGATGTTTGCTTGTCAGATTATGCAATATGATCCCAGAGAGGGATTGCACAAAAGCCAAAGCCAAATGTGCAATGTCAGACTGTGTAACGATGTAGTGTACATCTTATCAAAGACTTTGGACTTGATTGAGCATTTGTGTCTGGAGTTATTAGGCTGGCCAGTGGAGGGCATGGACTGCTTATTCTTCAGAGTGATCAAACCATAAAGCTTCGTAAAGAGATTTATGTAACAAATCAATCATATTGACGTGCAGAATCTTTTACTATTCCTCATGTTTATCTCAGATACAGTGTGCACAGGGCTTTTGGACTCAAAGACCCATGTACCCTATGGTATTTCTAGTGTTTCTGCTTCTGTTATGACAAATAAAAATCATCATTTAAAGTATTGGTATATTAAATGGGTTGAAAGAAAAATATTGTAATAGTTGTAAAAACTATATGTAGTTGTAACGTCTATATTCTGTAATGTCAGATTGAAGATGAAGGAGTGTTGAGGCTACTTTATGACGAGGCCAAGATGAATATCTTGGAGGGTCGTTACCCTTGTGATCCAGAACACTGGCTGACATTGGGAGCTTTGTCCTGTGTCATTGAGCTGGGGACTGGGCTTGATGACCAGGCTCTAACAGCAGCAATCAGGTGCCCTTCTCTGCTCCTACATCAGTAATGAAATAGTTAAAGGGTTAGTTCACCCAGAAATTAAAATTGTCATTAGTTACTTAACCTGATGTCATTCCAAGCCCTTAAGTTCATCTTCGGGAACACAAATTAAGATTTCTTTATGAAATCAGAGAGCTTTCTAACATATACAGCAATGTACCTGTAAAGTTCCCAGGACCAGAAAAGTAGTTCAACAGTTATTTTATGAAGCTACAGGAATAATTTTGTGTGGAAAGAAAACAAAAATTATGTCTATGAAGGGTCTGAAAGCTCTCAAACTTCATTTATGTTCCAAAGATGAATAGAGATTTGACAGGTTTGGAAAATCACAAGGGTGAGCAATTAATCACAGAATTAAATGTTTTGTGTGAACTGTCCCTTTAATGGAAAATTGAGGTTCCACTTCCTTTTTTATCAATATGTTGTATTTTTAATGGTTGGTTTCACTTTGATTTGAGGTTTTTACACAAATAAGTACTTAGTAATTACATGCAGAATTTACTGAATTTATGTTTATGTATTTGTTAGCGGATACTCCAAAGCAACTTACAGAACAATTTGTCTAAGAGCCAAAAGTAGTTATAATACACAATGCCAGATTTATTAGACAACTAGATGAGGAAACAAGTTTAACGCTTTAGTTTAATGTGTCCATAATACAGAGTGATCTAGTATCTAGTAAGTACTTAGTAGTAGGCGTTGTACTTACAGACAAAAAACAAAATGTACTTACCATGTAACTATGTAGATGTAACAGGCAGCTATTGTTACACAGATGTAACAGACTTGAGTCTTTTACACAGCTGCTTGCTGTGTAACCAAAAGATTGTCAGATATGTGCTTATAGACATGTAATACCTTCCTAATTACATTAAATTGACAGATTGTTACACAGGCATAAGCTACATTTAATTCATGTAGGTACAATGGCTACTACTAAGTATTATAAATTAGGTAATTACTCTGTTTTATGACAACTTAAAAATAAATTGTTACCAAAACAAGTTACTGTAACTATAGTTACTCTTGTTAGTATACTAGACATGTAATGGGGACATGTGTAAGTATTGTATTTTGAGTTGTTTTTATTTTAAATCTCTATCTTAATGTAATTTTTAAAATGTAATTATTATGTTTCAGTCATTCCTTCCTATAATTAATTAGCTACCTATTACAGTATAATTTGTTATTAACTAATTTAGCTGTAATTACTTTCAATTTCAGAGAGAAGAAGCTGTCCTCATTCCTACCAGCCCACGCTGCATTAGGAGGAGGAGGTTTTTTGTCCACACTAAGGGGGAGAGGCGGGAGGAATGCAGAAATGGAGCAAAATCTTATAAAGGAGTATCGTTCAGTCATCTCCTCTGCCACCACTGGCTCTAGTCAGGAGCCCATCGCTCTGCTGTGCCAGTACCTCAGGAGCTGCCACACCTTGCCTTACTACGGGTATGATTACTACAGTAATGGGAATGTTGTTCAAATATGTTTTGTCTGAGCCTTAAATACAATGGTTTTTTTTTTTTTTTCAGATGTGCTTTTTTCATGGGTGAGATAGACAAGCCAGCCCAGGGTCTCCTTCACAGAGGTGGGCGTAAGGCTGTGAGTGTGGGCATCAGTCTGGAAGGGGTGTATGTCATGGATGTGAAAGAGAAACACGTCCTCCTGGGTCTCAAGTTCAGTGAACTTTCCTGGGATCACAGTTATCCAGAGACAGAGGGAGACTCGCATATACTCTGGCTGGAGTTTGATGGGGAGGAGGCTGGTATGCCTGTCAACAAGTTATTAAAAATTTATTCAAAACAGGTGAGCATATAATGACTAATGTTGTTATGTTTGATAGTGTAAGCAAGTATTGTAACAATAAAATAATTAGTGCTGTCACAGGATTAATCATGATTAATCACATCAAAATAAAAGTTTTTCTTTATGAAATATATTTGTATGTACTGTGTATATTTATTAAGTATATATATAAATACAAATACATGCATGTATATATTTAATGAAAATATGTTATGTTTATATATTAAATATATATTGAGATATAATATCAAATATTAGAAAATAAATGCATTAAATACTTTCAAAATATATACTGTACGTGTGTGTTTTAATATAAACATAATAAATAAACACAGCATAAACACATATATCATGTAAATAAGGACTTCATTTGACAGCACTAATATATATATATATATATATATATATATATATATATATATATATGAAAAGTTTAATTTAAAAAAATGTTTTTTAATAATATTTTATCAGTTTGCTGGTTTTTTTTTTAATTATTATTTATTTTCATCCTAAAATAACCCAACTGCAGTTTGATTGTGATTAATTGGAATGCACAATGAAAAAAAAATGTTTTATCTGTTTTTGCAAATAAACTTTTCATATATTCATTTATTTTGAAATGAGTAGAAAATAGATCTAGGGATAAAAAGATTGAGTTTTTGTGTAAAGCCTTTGTAAGTCTAGAAATGTAGATGATTTCTAATATTGTAATTTTTTACCCTCTTTCGCCTCCCCTTCATCCAACACGTCACTATAGACGTAGGTTTTGTCATACTCACTGATCTGTGTGAAATGCTCTAAATCTGTCCCTCCCAATCATGAGAATCCTGGCCACACAGCCGCCCTTATCTTAAACCTGACCCAGAGACACTTTACCAGAGTTATAACCAGATTGATGACTCTGTGTTTGTCTCTTTACGTCTCTAAGCGGACATGTTTGTGTATGTGTGAATCTATATAGTAAACTAGTTTCTAACATCAGTACGCTTTTTCCATAGTTTTTCTAACTTTAAACTCTCTCTGTACTGTGACACAACAGCAAGAAAGGGTTGGTTCTGTAGCAGCCGGTAGAGAAAACACTCAAGGAATGTACATGCATGCATACACCTATGGTTTCTATTCAGTAGGTTTGTAAGCACTAGTTACTCATTGACCAGCGTTTACAGTGGGGTCTCTGAAATAATAATGCTAGTTCTTTGTGCAGTGGCAGCTCCCAGCAGCTTGCCGTGGGTTAAATCCCTGATCTCCACAACTAGGATCAGTGTGGAGTTTCCCACGCCCCCCTCTCCCACTGATATACTAGCCAGAGGCGGATATGACCCGCATTGCACAACATCTTTGTTTTCAGACATAAATCTACAGAAAAAACAAGCAATTTTCTCTCTATAGGACTGATCTGTGATGTGTGTTATGGACTTTGGACAGGCTCGACATCTTTTATTTGACACAAATTATAACGAGGGAGAACTTTAATTTGTTCAATAGATTGGATTGTTGTATATTTTGTTATTGATTGCTTAGTGCAACAATGAACATACTTGTCTTTGTAAAATCTGATCATTTAAAAAACCACAAGCAACATTAGATGTGACATGGGAATACTTTATTGACTTTTTTTCACTTACAGCTTTCCCAAGCATCAGTAAACCCGCATTAAAACCTTTTAATTATATTTTAAAACCGTTTATTTTATACTAAGCTTTAATAAATTTTTTTTTTTTAACTTTTAAACTTTTTTGTAATTTTTATGTAAATTGTTATTTATTTATTTATGTAAATTACATTTTATTTTAACATGTATTATTTACTTAATACCATAACATATATGTACATTTCATTTTTTTTTTATTATACAACAACTTAATGTTTGTACCTTTTATTTGACATTTTAATTTAATTTTATGTAAGTTCAATTTTACATTTATTTTACATAAACAGTACCTAACAGTCATTTTTTAACAGTAATTGCATTTTAACGTTTTTTTAAATACTTTATAGTAAAATAATTAAAATGTTTGACACACATGTATTATGTTGCAGTATTACGTGCTAGTGTGGGTCTTGTGTACACACGCATGTTATCTTATGGGCTCACAGACAAGCAATTTAAAAGGAAACGGGGTGTCTCAAAGCTTAGGGGCAAAGACCCGGGCTGCGTGCTGGCAGATACTGTTGATCCAGAGGAGGTGAAATGAGAGAGAGAAGGAGAGGGGGAAGGTGAGAAGGAGAGGGGGAGGAGAAGCAAATGGAGGAACGGGGAGGGTTGTGCAAATGGGTGAGAGCGAGAGAGAGCGCACACACACCCCTTTCTGCGATCTCAGCGGACAGACTCATCCTCACATGGTTGGAGTGAGTGTGTTGTGGAGTTGTGATAGACAGGAGACACAGAGACGTGCAGGATTACAGCCAGTACTTGGAGGAGACATTACCTGTACGAACTGAGCCAGAAGACGTTCAAACTCCTGATGTTTGGATACTTTATTGAACAACAAAAACGGACCTAGGATTTACCTCTGAGGTATGCCACACCACCAACTGTATTTTCATGCTGTTTCACTGTCTCCAATTGCAAAGATATTTCTTTCTAGGTTTATGTCTGTCTGTTGGACTTTCTCTGGGTCCCCTGGGACTGTGCTCGAGTGGACGGCTGACAGTGATAAATGCCACACTGCTTGGTTAATAAGGTTTACTTGCCATAGAGGCTTTAAAAGTCTGTCTTGTGCGCCTTTGTTGGACAATCAATATGCCGATTGTATATAAGTGTCTATGTGGGGTTTGTTTTGAGAGGTCTCAAAAACAAACCGTTCTGTGATCATAAAAACCCCTCATCTAGATAGAAATGCTTGTAAGCCAAGGAGGAGGATCTTTCAGTCTATGTTCTCTCTCATATGCTGCCTTTGTGTGTGCGTGTGAATTTTCTCACTGTACGGAGGAAATCTCCCAAGTTTGCTCTGTATTTTTTTTCCCCTTCTGTCACAAATTGTAATACATTGTTAAAATGTTTTGTCAGTAGGAGACTTGAGTGACAGCGTGCTTTTACAGAATGGATTGTATTTTCAGATCTGTCGACAGAATCTGACAGAATATTTTGCAGCTTTGTTAAGTTCCGCTATGTTACCTCATGAATAATGTGCCTGGTTTATAAGTTTTACTGTAAACCACCAGAGCAGCTCCAGGATAGTTCAGTGTGTGTGTTTGTGTGGGAGTGTGTATGTGTGGTCTACAGTTCTAAGGAATGTGATTCATTGTGATGAGATGAGAAAAAGCAACCGAGCTGAGATTTAGGGGAAAGATACAAAACAAAACACACAGCAAAGTGAAATATAAATAATATTACATACTGTATATAGACACCTATAATGTGTTTAAGCAAGGTAAAGAGACTATCCAACCTGAAAGAAAGAGCTAGATGCAGTGGACCACTAATATTTATACTGGTCTGTCTGAGCTCAGGGGGTCACTGTTGCAGGTCTCAGCTGTTAGCAGTCAGACAGAGATGGCACACGGGGTGCCAGATTCTTCGGTCGCCTGAGGTCTCCCAGCGGTCTAGTGGCTTTATGAATGAATTACCGTAGAGTGCGCTGTGGAGGAACTCAGACGGGCCAAACAAAGACTCCTGCATACTTCAGTCTAGGAGCAAACACAGCAAACAATGAACCACACTCTTCCTACACCATCGTATCACTGACATCCCCCTCAGAAACAGACCGGACAGAGACTACCTGTCTCCTTTAAGAGCTCATATCTGGACTTTATCTGCCTTGTTCCCGTCATACACTGTTTAATCTATGGATTAGACTCAATAAACACACTCCTTCCTTTAAAAAGGGCACAGTCAAATTGATTTCCGAGCCCAGTAGTTTGGGTCAAAAAGTAGCAGACAGGATCGTTCCTTGAATGCTGGGCATAAGAAATGCAAAAACCGCATTAACATGCAAAATAACAGAGATTCTTTGGGAATTGCAGACCTTGCGGTAGTTGCTGGTTAATCAAGTGAAATGGGACGTGTGATGTTCAAGCATGATTGTGTGTCAGTATCTGTTTGCTTGTGTTTTAAACACTTTATCGGTCTGATGCTGTATTTGTATAGACGTGTATGTTTGTGTATGTATATGAAGGCTTAGGAAGGCAATCATGTTGTTTTGCTTCGCTCTGTAAGTGTGTTAAGTGGAACTAAGTAACAGAATGGCTTAACTGCGACCCTCAGGGCATTTCTTCCTTCTTCTGCCCCACTGAAGCAGAGGGCATCAGGGTGAAACGTGGGGGGTAGAGGAACTATATGTGTGCAGGGGGTAGGAAATACAGCTTAAATGGGTCACAGCACTGTCACAGCATGTTTAAAGTATACATTAACGAAGCTAATGAAGAGAGAAAGGCTAGGTTTGGTGTTCGTAAAAAGTGTCTGAATGAAAAAAGAGAGAGAGTAGTACCATTTAAGTTCGAGTAAGATTATTTTTTCGATTTGAAAGAAATGTATACTTTATTGTTTAGCAAGGACACAATAAATGAAATAAATCAAACAGAAAAACACATTAGGGCTACTTTGATTGGTTTCTGTTGCGCCTGCATTTGATCTTGTTAGGAAATAGTTTTTCCAAGGTATTTATTTCTAAACTAGTCAGGGTTTTTCTTTTCATGATGCGATCAAACACACGCTGTCATTGTTCTCACCGACAGCTCATGAATACATATAACCTAGAAACCAAATGACAGAAAGGATCAAACAAGAAATGCGTAACCATTATGGATTATCAACCAGTTGACTTTGTGTCCTCTGTAAACCCATCAGGAATAGTCTGTATTGTATGTAAAATATTATAATCCTCATGTTAGATGTGTATGTGTGAGTCCCGACAGATATTCCCTGTTGTCTCGTGCTAATGTCTGTTTCTTAATGCAGCGTGTCCTCCATTCATTCAGCGTGTCCTCCTCTTTCAATATTAGCACTTGACTGGTTGTTTAAGCGTAGACCCACAGGAGGCGATGAGGAGGGTGTAATGGGAGAAAAAATGAATACATACATTTGTGGCTTTGTTTCACTAATTATGTGTGTGTGTGGGCAGTGTATGTTTCTAAAAGCATCCCAGAAGAAAAGAAGAAGACCTCTAAGGTCACAATATTTGACCTTTTACCTTCTATTTAAGCAAAATGACATTATAGAGTAAAGTGGGGTTTTTTCCAAGTAATGTAATTTGTTTATAGGAACTTGCCTAAAGTAAGGGTGTGTGTGTGTAAATGGTCTTGCTGACGTGTGTGTATGTCATGCTTTTTCATAATGATACAAGAGGCTTTTCTTCTGGTTTAAATCCTGCAGAACCAGAAACATGACATTTCTAACCCCAAGGCAGGAAGACTCATACACAAACGCACTGTTTCAGAAGTCCCATTCCATGAGGAAGAGTAGCAGTGCAAATTCGCATATAGGAACTGGAAGTATGTGCGTGTGTGTGTTTAAAATCTAGTAAGGTGATCTTTGTGTGACTGTTAACACCTAGATCAAGCACCTTTAAGTCAAACAACTATTTATCAAGGAAAATCCACAAACGTTTAACCATTTAAATTTACCTGTCACAACAAAGGCCTTGTTCTGACACATTTCAGATCACTTTAATCTTCAAAGATCTTTAGACCGCAAGCCAAGACGGGCCACACAGCTGCAGGCAAACCACAGATTACTTACTCATTCACTTAAAGACTTTAGTGAGACTATAGTATCACTGAACTTTAGTATTGACAAGAATAAATTATAAAAAGAGAAATAAGGAGAATGAAAACCAAAAGTTGTTTGGAATTAACCACGTCAAACTTCACACTCATATAAATTTGTGAGAGTTTCAAAGAAAAGAGACACACTGTTCATTGAAGGACATGAGAGAGAAGGTGTTCCATGTAAATGATGATGAGTTTTTAGAAATATCCCTTTAATGCTGCTTAATCAAAATGGTTCTCATCTCTGTTTGTGACTCACATCCTTTCAGTCAAACACAAAAGAGACTCCCCTTCAGCACGGGTTATCAGGGAGAAAAGATTGTCTCTCTCAATATCCTCCAGTGACCTGGAAGAGATCTGATCTTGGTCTGAAAGGAGAGACTGCTGTTGCATGCTGGTCTATTTTACTTTCCAAATTAGCTTTCTTTTAAGCAGAGACCTGAGTGTCTTCATTCTTGCCTTGTGGCATGCGGGTGCAGGTTTTGTTGAGCCTCTTCCGCTTGTTTGGCACAGAGGAGAAGTGTGGCTAAAAGCAGCCTCTTGCTTTGAGCAAAAGCTTTTTCTGTGATTCCAGTACCAAGCAGCACAAATGCACAGGCTGCGAAGCTTCACTCTGGCTTTTACATATAGCAGGGTCAGAGGATTACAATAATATAAAGTCACACACTTGCTGCCTGGGGCATCGTGGTCCTGTTCCAGAAAGATTACACTCTTCATAGTGAGACACACGTTTTCTCTTTGTTAGCTTGATGGTGTAAGGACCCTTCAGGCAATGTGACGTTAAAAATATCGCAGATGCAATCTCTGAACCATGGCTTTAGTGTTTATTTTCAACTACACTAGAGCTAGAAATAATTCTGTATATTCTGCTGTAGAATTGAATTCCTTCCTTCCATGATATTCACTTATGATGTTAGTCAAGGTTGTTGAACCAAACTAGTAGAAGGTTGTGACTCAATATTGCCTGCGGTATACCTCAAGGCTCTGTTTTGGGACCTTTTTTGTTTTTATTATATATGCTCCTTTGAGAGAATCTGTTGTTAAAGCCCAGGACACACCAAGTTGATGATCAGCCATCAGCCGACTTCAGGCCATTGGTGAGCATCGTTGGGATTGAAAACTCTAAAAATAAAGTGAAAATTATGAAAATATTTACAAAAAGTAAATGAATGCGGCACAGACTGTTCTAATGTGAATTATATCAAATATGCAAATATTTTCATAATATGTAGAAAACTGATACTCAAAATGTTAAGCAAGCACTACTTTATGTTATGCATACCTGCATATATATCGATGATGAATGATGAATAGATATGATCCTATCAATTCAAACCTGATGAATTGCAGCATTTTGGCAGAATGAGCAGCCTTCTCATTAGCAGTCTGGTAAAGTGTGTTCACTGCTGACGCACTTTGATGAGACACCTTCTGTGGGACATGACAGCCTGCTGAGGGAGAGAAAGTGAGATCTGCTGTGTATATGGTTGGGTATGTGAGTGGTTTTTGGCAGAACGTTTGTGAGATGGAGGTGGTTTTTAAAGGACAGGTTGGTCAGCAGTAAGTCTCGCTCTGATTTGAGCCTAAATAGTGTCTGGCACTGATGTGGTAATGGGGTATTGATCTGTAGTGGTTTGGCCGGTGGCGTGTGTGTGCGCTCAGAAATAGCTCTATTGTGTCTCTGTGGTGAAAGGCTAAGTCTGACTAGCGCGCGCACACAAAATATCCTGATGAAGAGATAAGATTCATTTCCTTCCAATCGTATAGAAATAATCCAGCACTGAGATCTAGCTTTACTTCACCCATAACCACAAACCAGTATACATTGATGGAGGGCATGGACAGTTCCTGTAAACTTACTTCCACTTCTTGTAAAAGAGAATGAGACAATGTTGCAAAATTAACCGTTTTTTCTATGTATTGCCATCAAACAGTAAGAATATACAATATAAGTTATAAAAAATAAAGGTAAAATTTAAACATTAGTTCAGTTTATTAACTAACATAAACTAAGATTAATAAATGCTGTAGAATATTGTTAATTCATGTTAACCTTATTGTAAACTGTTACCAGAATAACTTTTTATTTATTTTATTTAGCTTGGCTTTATTTTGTTTAGATTCTTTTTTTACATCAATTTTATATTCATATTTTATGCTTTTATTTACTAACTTTTATATTGTACTGGTTAGTCTTTAACTTTTAATTTGACTTTAAAACTAGCGAGAGATACATAAATGAATAAAAAGAAAGAAATGAATGAATAGTCAGAAAGCTATTCTTCTAAAAAGCTTTCATTCTCTTTGCTTTTGTAGTTTGTCTGCCTCTCTTCTGTTTGCGTGTGACATTCCTGTCCTTTCAGGGCCCAAAGCAAAAGCTCAAGTCTTTCAACTCCCTGCCTCTTTTTTCTTCTCCCTTCATTTCTTGAAGGAGCACTTTGTTTGTGAGGTTCGCCTTGTTGATGCAGGTGCAAAAAAAAAATGAAGCTAGAGAATGAGAGGGTGGAAGAATGAGAGAATGACGGAACCCCGGCACTCAAGATTACCCCTCCTTCCCAAATGAAGTCTCTTAAGGTCCTAAAAGATGGCTTGAGGCCTTATGAACGCACTCATTTCCTCTCTCCAGACCTGTTAGGGCTTGTAGGTTGTTCTCATCAGCTGTGGAAGTTTCTATTCGTTGGTCTCAGGTGTGCTGAGAAAGGGCTATAGAGCATCGGTGTGGCTTTCAGTCCCTCCTCCATCCCTCTTTTCCTTTCCACTGGGGCTTCCTGCCCGATGAGAAGACAGCTGTTGGCTTTGAGCCAAAGTCTTATCCTACCTCTCATTCACCATCAGCAGCAGGAATCCCAAAGCTATGAGTGCGTGTGCTCGTTCTGGATGTGTGAACTGCCAGCATTAGTGGCCATTCTCTCACACACTTGACACAAGAGATACCCATGTGTGTGCTGAGAATTTGTTCAGCCTGAGCTTGCTACAGAATGAACAAACTGTGATCTCTGCAACTTTTTCCACTCTGACATATGACTTTGGTGTCTTGGCCTTGCAGTCATTGAATGTGTTGTTGCGCTGTGGTGCTCAAACAGTAAACACAGGTTTGAATATGACCGTAGTACTCTCTCTATAATAAGAAGCAATAGGTTTATTTAGACAGTTTTTCCCTCTGATGCATCTTTATACACCATATGCAGTTTGATCTGTGATATATGGTAGTGAATAATTTTATTTTATTTGCTACACTGAACCAGTTTTGTTTGTTTTGTTTTGTTTTTCATTATGTTACTAATTTAATTATTTATTTGACCTTTTTACACTTTATTTTAAATGAATTCATTTAATACATTTATTAACATAAAATACTTGAATTTTAACCATATTTTTATTATGTTACAGTAAGAAATTTGAGAATTGTGCAAAAGTCTAAACAAATGGATCTAAAGTAGTTTTTAATTTTAATTTATTTTTGGTAACAATTAATCGTTTTTGTTTTTTTTATTTACTTTTTTGTTGTATTTCTCATTATATGTTGCAATTGTTATTATTCACTGGACCTTATAATTTTATTTTACATTTATTCATTAAATATTTTGATAATATTTATCATATATATATATCGTTTTTTAATCATGTTACATGGAGAAATTAAAACATTTGATAAATGTGCATCAGTCTCAGCAATCAGATCTAAAGTAGTTTTTTTATTAATCAGTTGAAGTCAATTAATGACTTGTATTGTAACACATAAGTGTCTGCAGCTGTGACCAAATCCACTCTTTTCACTCAATCTTTCCCCATATAATAAATTATAGGAAATTCAATTTTGTAGGAAATGCTGATAGTCTGGCACAGCATAAATATGGTTGTAAAAATTACCTTGGACCTTTATGATGTCTCA
>JAUCNO010000002.1:5282112-5306977 GCA_032353835.1 Enteromius viviparus | reverse complement strand
CAATACAACAATTTATGTAAAAAAATATATATATAATTTATATATATAAATATATATATATATATATATATATATATATGTAATGGAATGATAAAGGTTTTAAAAGGTTCTAAATAATAATTTTTTAATAGGGAAAAATCATCCATAACAGGATTGCTCACTGAATATTAGAAGCAGCATAATATAACATTTCAGGTTAAAAGCATAATAATATTTTTTTCTACAATAAACAAATATTAATTTAATAAATTATGTGAAATCATGTATGTATGACAAATAGTTCACTCATAAATCAAATTTACTGACAATTTACTCACCCTCAGGCCGTCCAGCATGAGTTTGTTTCTTCATCTTTAAGTATCAAGCTAAATAATCTAATAATTCATTTTTTTGCCCATCCATGATGTAGGTGAACTTTTTTTTTCATGCAACAGATTTGGAGAAATTTAACCTTACATCGCTTGCTCACCAATAGATCATTTGCAGTGAATGGGTGCCGTCAGAACAAACATCTGATTAAAGAGGTTATAGGAATGGATTTTGGGCTGGTATGTTAACCAGAGCTAATTTACATTATTGCATGAACAATTCCTTTAAATGTTGTTTATGGTCAAGAATGTTAAAGCCTCCAAAACAGAACAGACAAAAGAAATTCAGCCATACAGGCTAACTGTACATTAGATAATAATTACCTAATGGTTCTCATAAAAAATGCTTCTAATGTTAAAAAAAAACAACAACTGACTAACACCAAAGTATAAACTATTTGTGGAATGTGCTATGATGACAGGTCAGGTATTAATCATTGACTATATAACAGACGATTAATTCAACACCAATTATAAAATACTGCTTTTTAAATATTAGTCATCTTCAAGTGTCAAATTAATGCATTCCAAAGCTGCACACTAGCTGAAATAGCAAGACAATAAATAACACAACAGAACACAGAAGACTTGAACATAATTATACTGTCCACCAGATGGCTCTAACATACTATCTGGTCTAAAATGTAGCTGATCTAGTGTTTGTGTGTGTGTGTGTGTGTGTGTGTGTGACTCAGTGAAGGCTATGTGGGTGTGCAGAAAGCACATAAGTGCTGATAATGTCTGTCCATCAGAATCAAGGTGCAAAATAGATAGCTGGAACGGAAGGTATACATTAGTGTCCCTTTAAGCGACATTTTCTCGGCCTGAACACATGTAGAGCTTTGTTCATCCCTTATAAAACATTACCATGGCAACCCTAGTTTCTGCACAAACACCACATTTGCTACAGCTAGAGTTACTACAATGCAACTAAAATAACTTGCTATTATCCATCACTGCCAGAAAGTAGATAAATCACACAACGATTCTAAAAGCCTCGTATAACAAAGAAGACGCTATATTTACTTATTATGCTTTTAGAGCAAAAACAGTATGATGCACAAACTGAAATGGATCACATCTGGTACAACAGAGCAGTCGAAAAGGTTAAATGTGCATGATTATGCCCTCATTTAGGGAATTTAATTTGGCATGATTCGGTTTTAGCTGAATCATTTTTCTTTTTCATTCCCAGTTTTTAAGAAATGTACGTTTTATAGGGGTCTAATGCCACACAAAAATGACGGTTTGTAATGGTACCTCGGTTTTGGACATCACGAAATGCAAATGCCTTATTTCTTCAACACATTTACAACAACAGCATTTACAACAGACGTACCGTTGCAGTTTATGGTGCTGTCGTAAATGTATGAAGTGCTTTCCCTTTGCAAAATAAAGTCTATTTGACTCAAAACAATGCTCTTTTGCCAGCAATGATTATGATTTATTTCCTCATCACAGACACCTTCTGAACTTTGAGGCTGATGTTGTGACCACGCTTCAGATTCCTTCACCCTTCCTGTTCTGATTTCCAGCTTTCAACCTCTGATGTTCTGAAGCAGAAAGCGAGGTAATTTCTTCTGGCTGCGTTATTGCTTGAATATTTAATCGTTTCCTGCCTCTCGCACCCCCCACACCCCCTCCAAATCACTCAGTCTATAATGACACCTCTCACGCCAACCCCCTGGCTGCCTTTCCTCTCTGATTGCTACAGTAACGCTTGCAGATGCCTGCTCCTGTTGCCATGACACCCGTTTTTTCCCGAAGGTGCACCGCTGATCATTGAAGGAAATATTCATGTGCGTGTCTGTGTGTATGCAGACTGTGTGTGGTATACCTTCGATTCGCTGCGGTATATGCGTGATTATAGGTGTGCCTGTGCATTTTAACCGCTCCAAGTGCATACTGGCCTCTGTTCTGTAGTTTGTTATTTATACAGTGCTTTCATAACAGCGTTTAACACCCCTCAACACCTGTGTGATATTTCACAGCAGCGCGTCCAGTATGAATGCTAATCATGGCTCTGATGGCGTCGGGAACCAGAGCCCACTTACAGTTCACAGCGGAATTTCAGAGACTAATTCACACTTACAATTTGCGTATGTGTTGTTGTACATAAATCATCTGTGCAAAGGGGGGGACGTGGAATGTGTGAGCGCGCACGCGTTGAAAGTCTGTACTTCCCAAATGCGATTGATATCCATTATAATCGCATTATTAGTTAAACAATGTCAAGCAAGAGCTTAAATAAGCTTCTGCTTTATGCAAAACTGACCTTTCCATTTTGAGCTTTTACAGAATGGCAATTAATTTTACAGAATGGCCATTAAGTGCTGTTTATAGTCTGTTTATCCTGATACGCGAAGATGTAAATTGAAGCTGAATTAAAAGTGTTGTGGGTAGCAAAGCAGTATTTATAAGAAGTAATTTGGGTTTCAGTGGGGTGCAATAACCAATGGTAAAAGACTTTCTGTGATAATCGATTCTGATTGGTCAGCACAGGTTTGCTGTCAAAAAAGGGTAACGCTTTATAGTATACCAGTTCTCACTAGTTGCTTATTAGCATGCATGAAATAAGGTCTGTTTATTAGTCCTTATGGCATACATATTCTGCAGATACTAGGCTGTATCCCTGATCCCAGTACATAAACTTAACAACTACCTTACTATTAAAGCAGCAAATTAAAAGTTTAATTACAAAAAGTCATAGTTAATGGTTTAATACAATTAAACCCTAAAATATATACTTTTTTAATGTGTTAAAAATGTTTGATTTACTTTTTAATGTGTTCAATGCATTTTTAACTAATACCTTAAATATTGTAATGTAGTTATTTAGAATATTTTAATGCTGTTTATTATTTTATAAATTTTTTTGTTCATTTGAAATTCTTTAAAGTCTTATTTGTAAATGTGATTTTTTGCCATTCAAAAAAATAATATATATATAATATATATAGTAAAATGTATGAAACAATGCCAACATGTTAATAAAATGAAAGTGAATCAAGTAAGCAATGTCGTACATTTTTGAAAGTAATTTTGCTTGGTTTCAGTAGGGTTCTTTACTGACTGACAATTTTTTTAAATGACTAACTGAATGTTGCTCAAGGCAAAAGGTAGTTTCATGTCTCTTTTATCACTACACTATCCTTTTACTCACATAATAATTTTTTTTAAATTAATTTAAAACAAAATAAATAAAATAAAAAACTTTGTATTATTTTAATGTATATTTATCAATACAATCAACAATAATTAAGCTAACAGTTTGGAGTTTTTGTCCAGTGTCCAAAGTATCCCTGAACTATCTTTATTCTCTCGACCCCATTTATCATTCTAACTTTTAGTTCTCACCCCACTGTTCTAATTTGAAGTATTTCCTCCTATCTTTAAACCTCATCTTAATTCTGATAAGGTTCACCGTACTGAGATTTGCAGCAATGCATAATTCATGTCTCCCACTGTCCTTTCTTAATGTTCTGTCATTCTTTTAATCATTTTGTCGAAACGACTCTTCCAATTTTAGAGAGATGTTCACATGCATTCAACAGCACAGACAGGCTTTCTAGACATCAGGCTAAATTATACCATTGGCTGTTGATTCGTCATTGACAAAAGACTTAAGTGCTATAAAGAAAGGGTTAAATTGGTGATCCTACTACATTTAATTTCCTTCGGATGGAAAATCTTGGTGATTTGAAAAGCAGCTCTTTAAACAGAGAACTATTTCCATACAAGTGTAGCTGTCTCAGACTATGTGTGTGTGTGTGTGTGTGTGTGTGTGTACCAGCAGCTTGTCTGTGGCTCACTCATGTTTCAAACTTATCAATTGTAACCAGTTTCCATAGCAACATCTCTCAAGAGGTGAAGAGAGAGGGAGAGAAAGAGCAGAAAGAGAAATAGACTTTGGCAACGGAGTGTGTGTGATTACATGCATGTTTCTGCATGCGCTGCACATAAACTACACTCTGCTGCTCTTTGATAAAATTCATGTTTCAAAACAGCAATTTGGGGTTTTGCTGCGATTTTTATATTATTTATTTATTACCCTGTTCTATTTTCCTGCTCCATTTTCATACCAAATTGCTTTTCAAAGCATTGGCAAATGTTTCAGCTGTGCGGCCATGGACAGAAAACCTATTTTGGACAGGCTTTTTGGTTTTGATTTTCAGCGAGCGAGCGAGAGACAACCTAACATAAAATGCGTTTCATTCTTTTAGTGTCTCCATGGCAACCAAACTGTGTTAGCCTCTTATTGACTCCAGTGCACTCACACTTCTTCTGTCTCTCCCTTTCATTATCACTCTTTCACATTTACTTGTGCTCGAGACTTGCAAGAATGTGCTCAAAATTCTTTATAAACTTTCTCTATCTTTTGGCCTTCATCATTTGCCTTGATCTTTTTTCACTCTTATCACAGCTTCATCCATTTTCAATTTACTTCATTTCCTGCTTTTGTAGACCAGCTTTTCTTTTTTTCTTCTTTTAGTAAAAAAAACGTTCTCTCTCATTTTAACATTTATAAAGATTTCATCATTCTGATCAAGTTGTGTGAGATTTTAAATGTTTTTAAAATATGCATTTATTTGACAATATTGTGAAATATTATAGTAGTCAACATTTGAAGCAGATCAACCTTTAACCTTTTTTTGATCCACTTCAAATGTTGTCTAGTGTATTTCAATTCAAGACAAATGTTTGTTTGTTTTAGTATGCTACATTTCTATTCCTGTGATGGTAAAGCTGAATTTTCAGTAGCCATTACTCTTGTCACATGATCCTTCAGAAATCATTGTAATATTCGCTGCTATAGCAAGATTTCTTATGATTATCAATGTGGAAAACATTAGTGCTGCTTTATTTTTTTAATTTTTTTTTAATAAAAAATAATGTTACAATAATGTCCGAGGTTAATTCCAACTCCAAATTGCAAATCAACAAACATTTTTATTGGCAACATCGTTTTATTAGAACATGTGTAATTGCTTTTGAAGTATATAAGATATTCGGTTGTATTCAACTGAATACAGACCATAAAGTTACCAAAGGTGCTGTAGCGTACATTAATGAATCATGTATAAAAGACATAATCATGCAGGTATTCTTAAATGTAGATACTGCATGTGAACTGATATTAATCACAAAAAGACATTCAGTGATGACGTCTATCATGAAGACCCAGTCAGCTGTCTTTCAGCCCACATTCCTGTGCTATTAAAGATTGTCCAGGATATATATATATATATATTCACATTTTTGAGGGTACTTCAAGTCAGAGCCAAGATGGAAAGAAGACCCGGGAGTTCGAACCAGATAGGCAGTGCTGCCAAAAAGCACTCGGACTGTGTCGTTATTAAATTGCTTGCTTTTAAGTTGAATACCAAGCCGTTCTAGCTAGTGAAGCGGCTCATGAGAGATGCGTTTGGCCACTCTATTCATCTACAAAGCCAGAACTACACACAGCTTAGGTAAATAATCATTAATCTACTTGTTTAGCAGACTGATGGACACAGCACAAAACAGGAACTCCAGGAGAGGCAAATCGACATGCCCTAGGATACACGGAACAGAGTGGCATTAAATGTCGGATATAGTCTAACAACACAGAAGATTGCCTGAAAAGTTAGTATTCGATGTGAGACCGTCATCATCAGTCCACTGTCCAAAGCATCATCGGCGAACGTTTCCGACACCAGTGTCTCGATCATCTGCATCATTGTCCGCTGTGTCCGGCCGTCTCACGCACATCAGCCCACTCAACGCAAATGAGTCTTCCTCTGTTGTTTGCTACAGTTCATCTGTTGGCATTCCAAAAGTGCTTTAATGATTTGTCACAGTCTATCGAGTATTTGAACTCCGGCAGAGTTGGGGTCAGATCTCTCCTCCCTTACGGTGTATGGCCCGTCCTGCACGCCCGTCTCAATTAAGAGTCTGCCGTTCTGCTTGACCGCTCGTCCTCACCGCAGCCCATGATGGATGAATCCGGAACATGGGGTGTCAGTCCTCAGATGTGATGCTGCTCAAACAGTTTCCCCGGTTTGTGATACTTATCTCATTGGTTGATTTGCTTTGAAATGTCTTTGTAAACGTCACCATCAGATTATACGTAAAAATAGACTTCTTGTGCAGTTGTTTAAGGACACTAATAGAACTACCCTGACCGAACTGCAACAACTGAGCCATATATTCAGAATTTAATCAATTGTTATATCGTACCTCTACATACAGGGTACATTTATCTACCACAAATACCGAAGTAGCAAATACTTAGCAGTTATTAAATACTTTGACATAACAAGTTATGTGAAGAAAAGACGTTGCGACAAAGTCCACGGTCTATTGATTTAAAATTCAAGGTAACACATTCTGTATTGGCCTCAGTAGCACTTTACGTGTCTCTTCGTATAGACATTAGGAACCATTTGTTGCTATAAGCAGCGGAAATTTTCAGCAGCCCTTGAGAAACACAATGGTGTTACAAAACATCTATACTGCCTGAGTCTTTTGTTCACCATATTTCTCTTTCTATTGCACTCGTTTTCTTTTGGTCCACATCTCCACTTTTTGTTGTTGTTTTTTTTAAAATGGCAGTAATTGAGGCAGGTTTACATTGACGGCTCCTCGTCTTGAGCTTTTTCTACATCTGTCCATCGTCCATCCCCACCCAGGAGATCTGAGGAGGAGCTGAACAAGGTCTGAGGATGAGAGAGAGGAGAGCGCAACATAGTTCGGTCTTTATTCTGTCGTTTTCTCCTTCCTTTCACAATCATAAGTCCTTTATTTGATCCCTTAGAAGCTGACCAAAGCATACACCATACTGCAAAAGAGATTGAGAGAAATTAATCAAGAGAGATATACTAAACAAACTTTTCCTTTCTTAAATAAGAGAGACATTCTGGGACTAGAAGTCAATGTTCAATGTCATGTGTTCACAGCATATGTTGATTTTGTGCATTATTATAAATGATGAAAACAGCTATGCTGCTGATTTTAATTTTTTTTTTTTTGGTCCAGTTTGAATAGTCCATTGTTCCTCACAGATAATGAAGCAGGCAATAGTAATGCCATCCATAAAATCCAAACATAAGATCTCATGACATAGGATATCTAAATGGGTAGATGAAATATAAATGAGGAGGGTTTACCTGTACAGATAGTAGAAAAAGGAGAGAAGGTAGAAGCCTAGCTTGCACCAGGACTCTTTTTGGCAGTAATTCAGAATGTCTGCATTCATCACACTCACTGGATCATACATAACCTCAGACCCATCTGCAGGACGGTGGAAAAACCTGAGGGAGATAAAAAAGCGAGGGGACATTGCTACAGGGACCCATTTTGAAATTTCAATTAAGTAGTAAGTGAGGGACAGTTTGTACCTCCAGAGGTGATAGAGGAGCAGGGGGATGTTAAGGCCCAGAGTTACCCACTCCCCTGCACACATGAACATCAGACAGAACAGCCCGTGGATGGAATACTCTGGAACCACCAGCTGGAAGAAAGTGTTTGTCATCTTTATAAGCATGAATTCGCATTTTAACATCTTTTGCACATTCAGTTCTGACTCTTTCTGTGCATAAGATATGAGTGTGACTCCAAGTACAGAGCAAGAAAAGAAAAGGGGGAAGAGAAATGAAGAGGAATACAGTGATGCCATATTCAGGAGTTTTGTGGTTGTTTCAGGGGATACTAACGTTTTAATACAAGTGTTTACAATCAGGGCTCTCTCTCTCTCTCTCTCTCTCTCTCTCTCTATATATATATATATATATATACAAAGTGTATATAAAATTACATTCATGACATTTCTATTATATGCATCATGATACACTAAGTCTGGGTTCAGTATGATTTAATGTTTATAATCGTACTCGCATCAGGGCTGCAATAACATAAATGACAATAGAATATCTGTTTTTTTATTATATTTTATAATGTAATTTATTGTTCTGATGGCAAAACTTAAGATATTAATTCAGTCTTCAATGCCACATGATCCTTCTGAAATTATACTAATATACTAATTTGGTGTTCAATAAACATAATATTTTTGTGGAAATAGTGATACATTTTTAGGGCTCTTTTAATGAGTAGAAAGCTGAAATACTAATTTTTTAAAAAACAAACAAAAAACATTCACCACAAACCGACCCAAGACCATTGAATGAGAGAGTACATCTCCACTATGATTGGTTATTGGCGATATTAGACTTTTCTGTCATGATTACTCTCAGACGGTTTGGCATGGTAGTGTACATGACAATGTTAAAGTATCTGGTCTTGGAGGAAGAGATTTGCTACACTGCTGCTGCAGCAGAGCGAATACCGAGACGTGCTACTGCCAATATATCCACAACAAGCTGCTGTGACCATGTAAGAAATACTGCTGCTACACATATGAAATAATCCCCATAGCATACATAATCACCCCATAGCAGATCCATACAGGTGAAGCTGGGAAAGGTGGAGGATTTCTGAAGCACAATGCAACTATTACTGCAAGCACTAGTCAAGTGAATTTTAAAAGTATGGGGCATCAAGATAAATGGCTGCCGATACACAAAAAAGAAGAAAAAAATATGATTTTATTATGTCTGATTGACCTATCGGAAAACACCATTTTTTGACAGAACTTTGGATTTATCATAATCAGCTAACAATGGAAATTTAATGCATACATGGGATCTTTATAAACTAATTATTTACTTAAATTAATAACACAGTAAATCTCTATTTGAGCATCTCTATTTTTTCACACTTTATATTAGATGCAGTAATGCCTGAATATAGCTGCATCATTTAAAATAATTTGTTTAGCCAAAATAGGAGTATCGGCCAGAATACCTGGCTATAGGCATGAATTGTATTATCAGTGCATCTCTACTATAAAGTGTTTTTTTTTTTATAGCTGGCTTCTCTTGCATGTCCTCACTATTTTATATATGCTTACACTAGACTTGATCTGCCACAGTTTCACTCACCCTTCGGAGGAGGTTGCAGATTCTCTCGATGTTCAATATTCTTTCCCTCTGAGGAAAAACAGAAGAGCGCAATAAGGTCGCATGTTCCTGCGTGTGTTTTCACATATGTGCATGCATGCCTTTTCAGTGTCTCTAAAACCCTCTGGTCACAGTTGGGAGACTGATGTGGAGTAGTTTATGCTGTGTGAAAGAAATCGTGATCTAAGAAAAGCCTTACCGCTCTGGTGGGGTTGCTCTGATCGATGGGATTTTTGAAGTCTGTGCGCAGCTCATCAAAAGCAATAATCTTGAGAAGAGGCAAAGAGAATTTGCGTTACACAAGCATTTAAACGAAACCGCTGAACATTTTGGAGGCTTGTGACGATGTAGGGTAATTGTACCATCTGTGGCCCTTTTTATCTTATAACTTTCCTCATTCTCGAATTCCTACAGCTTCAAGCTACGTTCTCCCCTCCTTCCTTTTCCCCATATAGATCCATATCTCCTGCCATCCTCTCACTTGGTTCTCTGTAAACAGATGCAGTTGCCATGGCGATCGAACGAGCCCCTAAGCGGGCGTCATGGTTGCTATAGAAGTGAGTTCACATTCTTATTGGCTGAGAGCCATACAAAGATAGGGGAGAAGGAGAGGAAAGGGGGGATGGGGTGTCAGAACCAAATTACGGTTTGATAAGCATTCTCAATAACATGGTTTCTCGCCGGCATACGGAGACTCTCAGCCTCCCCCACTTTCTTGTCTCCATACACTCTCCTTCTCTCACATACATTTACACACAAACACACACTCACACCAAATGACTCATGTTTAGAATCTCTCCCACTCCTGTCATTAGTCAATGCTCAGTCATTTCAAGTCTGTTTCTTAATGGCCTTTTGAACGTCTTACAAGTAAGGTCTGCCAATCTGAAAATATCCCTGACTTCTGATTTGGCATTCAGGGCTCGTGTTTTAGATGTTGAAACCCCTGCTCTCTGGCATTTTATTGTTTCAGACAGATTTTAACAGTTCAGGGCCATTGTGTTTGTCTGCTGTTGCCTTTTGCGAGAATGCCGCCTCTAATATGAAGAATACAGATGATGTTGAAGTCTCTGGCGGCGACTGTGCAAATTTCATTTGTGATTCTACAGACAGTGGGCTGGCACAGAACAACCAGTAGAGTTCAAATGAGCTGTTGACCTCTTCCTCTTCAGCGCTTTCTCTCTGTGTTTGTGTGCATCGGTGGATCTCACTAAAACATGTCTAAGTCACATTACACCTCAAAATGAAAAGAAGAAAAAGAAGATTGTTTAATTAAAATGAACTGAAACGGCTTATATATTAAATATTATGATATTAAATATAGTAATATTGCCGTAACATCATTTTCATTGCCGGGAAGCATTTAGAAGTTACTTTTTGCGTTTGCATCATGTCATTAATTTTTTTGTAGAATTATTATAACAGTACAACAAATACTTCCATGATGTTCAATGGTGTAAAAATACATTTTTAAAGCACATATTATATATATAAATTATTATATATAATTATATACTATAGAGAAATAAATGTGCTTAATTGCTAACAAAATAAATATGTGATTTAAAAAAAAAAAGTTCAAATAATCGTCCTTAAATTTGCTCCAAGTACAATATGATCTCTTATTTTGTTCTATAATATAATTGTTTTTAGGGTTTTGTGCGATTTACATTGACATTATTGACTGTATGTGTGTGTGGTGTCTACTCAGGTAGACGCCCCCCTCCTTCCTCCGTTTTTTCTTCTGTATCCGTCTACTTGTTCTGTAAATCATTAATAATCCATGACTCAGAATGTCTGCTCTATTAATAACTGCCGCGATTTGTATTCACCTCATGTATAAGGCCTCTTGTTAAGGGCAGGGGGGACAGCTTGGACATACACACACCAGTCTCAGCTCTCAAAAAACTGGCACGAACACACACACACACATTCACACTCATGCAGTCGAGCACTTGGCGATGGCATGGATAGCGACGCCAGTTGAAATGGAAGTGTGACGGTGTTACAGGTAACAGGAACTCGTACAATTTCACATTCACTGAGTAAAGTGTAAAACTACAGACGTACCTGCCAGATGACGAAGAAGATGAGGGCAGCGCACAACACGAGTGTTAACATGTAGCAAAAGGCCGCAAAGGTGAAGGCCATGGCTGTGCCAGCCAGCCTGACGGTGATCTGGGTCGAGAGAGGGGGAGATTTCCCCTGCTCTCTCTCTTTCTGTCACTCTCCTTAAACTCTCACCCCCTTCAAGGAAGTTACAGAGCACTTCCCTCTTCTTCTGTCTCTCCTCTTAAAGCTTGCGCTCCAGCTTAGCCGGGAGAGAACTGGAGAGGAATCTTCTGGGTCTGGAGCTGCAGATATGAGGCGTCTGGCTGGTTATCCGCCTCCGCTGACTGGAGCGCCTTGTAACGTGTGGCTGGACAGTGTGTGCTCGTGTGTAATTCTTCCTCTCTGTCCACCTAAGATAACAGCTTGAGCTCTTTCCTCTGTTCGGTCTCTCAGCCGTCTTCCCTGTTCCTTCACTTGCTCTCCTTTTCCCTCTCTGTCTTTCTCTGTGATTGGCAGAGGGGGGTTTGTATGTATGTGGAGAGTCGCTCCCCTCCCCCGTCTCTAAGATTAGTGCTGCACTCTGGGTCCACACACCTTATTTACAGCAGAACACCTTAAAAAATACCTTGTGGGCACATCAGAGGATGAATGTCCTCGGTATGCAATCTGAAAAACAGACATTGATTCGAGTTGCACTCTTGAAGATAAATGTTCCAGCTTTTGCACCTTTCAGTGAACAGTTCTTAAAAGAAAAATATTTCAGCGTGAAGAATATTTTCTATATTATTAAAGGCCTTTGTGCAAGGGAAAGCTTCCATGGATGTTAAAGGTTCTGTATGAAATCATCAAAGCCAATAAAGATCCTTTATTTTTAAAAATAATGAACGGATGAATGACTTTTGAACAGTAACTACAATTAGATAGATTTGAACTGACACAGCGTTGTCATTATAATCAAAAATAAGACATGTATGTGAATCTAATTGATATGTCTTACAATTATTCATATCCTCTATTAAAATAAAAACAATTTAGATCAGTTTTAAGTGTGTATGTATGGATAATGCATATACTGTATGAAGACATTAATGAAACTTTTGCCTTTAAAATGAGTGCAGGTGTAAACAAAAGATAGCGTGCTTAATAAAAAGCAAAAAGCATATTATATATTGAACTTAAGTAATCTATGCATAGCTTTGTAGATGTGAGTTTCCAAGACACTGTTGCATTTATTTATGGTGGATGTGGTTGATGTAACAAGCCATTTGATTTAGCCACGAAAAAGTCAAATGTGCCAATTTTTGTCTGCAGTTGTGCGTGACTCGTGAATGATAAGATGTTCAAAATGACGATGAAGGATGATTAACTAAGTTAGCTGTGGTACATGACAGAATGAAAGCACGAGAGCATTTACCTGTGTTTTCTGAAGCAGCGGCGCAGTCTGTCTATGTCTGTCCTCTCTCCCCTCATTTTCCTCCCATCAATCTGGGTCGACACCATGTCAGAAATCTCTGGTCTGCTATGCTCTGGGTGTCAGTGTCGGTCCCATCACAGTCTCTCATTGGCTGCTGGGTGCTCTGCGACCAGGTATGAAACAGCAGAAAGAAGCCAAACATGCATGAATGCGCTGGCTGTATTTTTCTGTTTTATCTTATGCTTTTGATCCGGCGCAGCTTTTTGAAATCTGGCACTTAATTAACTTAGCGTTTTTCTCTTTTTCTCCCTTCATCTGTCTTACCCACTTACCCTCCGCTTTCTCTCGCTCTCAGTTTTTTAACAATTGAAGCATTCCCCGCTGGTATTTGATCTCAAAAGCAGAACCAATGGAAAAGCCCTTCTCGCTCTCCCCCCCATCCCTTTGATTAGGATTCAAATGTGATGTTATTACCTCTGAACGCGATGCTCAACTACATTCAACAGTCTTCTCTTCCTCCGTCCCTCTATTTTCTTCCCTACTCTCTCATTCCCTAGAGAGGTATGAGGGGGCAGAGGGAGCTCCGAGTCTTTCTTCTTTGGCTTCCCTTGTTTGTCTCTCACTCTCTCTCTCTCTCCCTCCCTCTATTATTCTCTTACTGTCTCTCTCTCTCTCATACAATGTTACCTTTTTGGTGAAAGTGCGTCTCTGTCACTGCAGGAGAGATGAAGTAAGGTTTGATTCTACCTCTTTCTTTCTTGTCAAATCTGCAGTCATCTTTTAAAAGATCAGTATTTTATATCATTCACAATCTGTTGTGTTCTTCTTCTTTTCACAGGGTTCCCATAAATTCCACTGTAAAGTCAGATAACTATATATCCTGGGAATTAATAGATGAATAATAATAAGAGATTAAAATAATAAAAACATATGAGTGTACAAACATAAACAAAGATGTATCTACAGTACAACATACATTATGCTCGTATTATGAACAATTCCATAATGTTCCATAATTTGTTTAATTATTATTATATTGTATTCATGTTGTTTTTCATTAAAATAATTATTATAATAACATAGTATATAGCATTAATTTACAATGTTCTTGTTACAAATTGAATGCACTTACCATAGTAATAACAATAAATAAATAATTACAAGCAACTAACCTTCTGCTTCTTCAGTTTTTACATAACTGTAGGAAACCTGCATTGAAAAAGGCTCATTTAGTAAAATATCACACCTTTGAATATGTCTGGGTTTCCTGCCACCTCATTTCCATGGTGTCAATTCCATTTTCAATGAATACTCCCTGGGGATCTTCTTTTTCTTCTCTCATTAGCTGTGTTTTCAAATCTTGGTTTATTGTGTGTTCTTTAAAGCGTGAGAAACCCTGAAATTTGATTGACATGCTCCCCAGGGAGAAGAGACTGAATCATTCCAACATTAAGGATTCTGATTTGCTTTTATTGCTTACAATTACTGCAGCCATATAGCCAGCATTCTTTGTTTTTCAGGAAGACTGACAAATATCCTAAAGCACGTACAGCACCTTTGACAGATTTCCAGCATGCCATGTGGGTGCTCTTCTAATGGAGTCCAAGAGTACCATCTGGTGGATTCTTCCACACTCAGAAAGCATCTTCTCTCCACTGTCCTTCAGGAAATGCTATTTTAGGCCAAGAGCAAGTGATTTCAGTTACTTTAGTGCAGATTTAGTTTTTTATATTTATTTTTAGTCTATGATCAATTACAACCTATGACAAAATAAAGACAGGAGCGTTGAAACAATCAATATCTTTGCATTCCCATGCCGCTAGTGTTTCTAAATCTTAAAAGCAGTAGTTCTTAACCGGGGTCCCCAGCACTCAAGGAGTCTGCAAGATGACTAAATAAAATAAAAAAATAAAAAAGCAGAAAAGGTGTAAGAAGCTCATTCTTTTTTTTAAATTTAAGAACCAAGGTGATTTTGGGTAACTTGGATATACGGAATAAGAACGTTTTAAAATTGTGATTTCTAGACGTAGAAAATTGATGCAGATTTAAAAAACAAAAACAAAAAAATAATTAGGCTATTTTAAAACCAATGTAATTAGAAAGTAGAAAAGTCATGAAAATTATAAGTGTGTAAACCACAAAGAACATTATTGAGATTATTCATAATTATTTAGTTTAATTCATAGTACTCCTAATTTCTGTACGTTTGAAAATGAGCTTAAAGCATAAGTATCAGAATTATCATGGAGGCTGAAAAGGACTTACAGCAACATTAAAGGGGAAAAATGACGCTACTCACCTTCATGTTGTTGAAAACTACTTTATAAGTTATCCTTGGAAGACACTTCCCTAACATTATAACTAGCTTAAAACGTCCCGTTCTTTGCTAATATCTAACTTCTTCTGCGTTTAAGTGAAAACTAACATCTCCAAAAAGATACAGATTATAATACTTATCCAACTGTAGTAACTACAATCGTGTGGCAAAATGCAGAAACTTGAACTGATGTTTCGGCAAAGAGTAGAAGTACCTTTTTGGTTACGGTGAGCAGACCCAGGCTTATTGGAGAACGGAACCAAAAGTCCTCGGGTTGCGCGTTCCACCCGGACGTAGTTGTGTGCGACGGTAACGTGGAGATCTGTTTTCATTTAGTCAGTAACTCCGAAATCACTCGGTTTCATTCAAATGGCTGCTAAAAGCCAGTTATGTTCAATATGGCTTGGATCCGAAACTGGAATATTAAAAGGTAAGGTGTTTTTTCGTCTCGTTATCGACAGATTGTACACTTTTTCTGACTAGCTAGCTAGCCATGAGTAGTACACGTGAGTTGGGAGCACATATGTGCTATTTAATTTTCTTGAGGGCCACCGAAATAATGAGTTGTTATTGTCTATATTTCATCTCTAGGGGTGAGTTTAACCAAAAAGCAGGCGTTCAACTTCTGTGAGATGAGCTGCTTGAGTCGAGATCAGGAGGTTTGTGTGATGGCGTGGGGAGATCCTCACGAATCCGAGGTGAGAAAGAGAACTGGAGTAACAGATTTCTTTAACATGGTTTAGTGACTGACAGACGTTGTCTATGTCTGTTCAGGTGTTAGTGGGCAGTGTGAACGGCACTGTGAAAACATTCAGCACAGATAAGGGGATCTTCACAGCGACCAGAGAGTGTGGAGATCCTTCACAGGGCAGATTCACAGGACTGGCTGTCACTGACAGGTGGTTGCCGATGTCATGTTATGCTCATCTCTGCAGGGGCTGATGAATTACTGGATGTTTTGCATAAATGCATTGCAGGAATGATGGACTTTCCCCCTTGTTTTTCAGTTCTATGATTACATGTGTGGAGTCAGGACTGCTGAAGGTGTGGAAGGAAGGCAGTACAGAAACTGTAAGTCATAATTTTTAGTGTCTTGCAGTGTGGTAGGCTCTATGTAAACCTGTTTTTTCCCCAATGTACTTCAGAATTATCATTCGTGCACTTGTATGTTAATAAAAAATACTGCTTGAAATGTTTCTAATTTTAAAAATGTATCAAATATAATTAATATTAAAATGTAATAATGCTGATATTCTAAAAAATAATGAATGAGAATTTTAGGAACAAATGTAATAAATTGATCTAATAATGTCGTTTATATGTAGGCATTATATTTTTTTTTTGTTGATTTGTTTTCCCGTTACAGTAAAGAAGTACACATTAATTTTCCTTTCTGTCCAGTACAGTAAAAATATGATTTTGTCCCCATAATATAATCCCATGAACAGCTCAGTATCATACAGAATTTTGCAGTTTTACAGTTGCACCCTTATTGTTAGGTCTGGGTATCGAGTTTGAGACTCTTTAGGTACCGATCGAATTGCCTCAAAACAACCAAATATCAAAAAATGTCTCGCCGTTCGGTACCCAATTTCAAAACTTAATGGGTTTACCTCATCAACGTCAATGAGCCAATAAGACCGATGCTCTAGCCAGTGTGTTTGACCAGACGTGTGTGAAATAGCCTTATGTTATTTATATTATTTGCACAACTGCACGTCATTTCTGTCTCTACATTAAGTCTGTGTAAATGTCAACAAGCTGAAAAATAATGTAATTTTGTTCAAACTGATTTCATAAAACTGGTAACGAAAAACAATTGTTCAGGAACCAGTATTGGAGTCAGAATTTTTTGAATGATACCCAGCCCTACCAATGATGATCATTGTTGAGTCTTAAGATAGACATGGACTTGTAGTAAATCTTCTGTCTCTGCTCTTAGGTTGAGGTAAATGTTGGAAATGGAATATGCAGAATGCAACAGAACCCATCACAGCGCCATCATGTGGCTACAGGGGGCAAAGAGAACCCGCTGAAAGTCTGGGATCTGGAGAGACCAGATAAGCCAATATTCACAGCCAAAAATGTAAGACAGAAGAAGAAAACCACTACCATTTCAAGCACGCAGTAGTTGTTTTCTGTGTTTCAAGCTCTGCTTTTTCTATCAATCCATCAGGTAGCCCATGACTGGTTAGATATGCGAGTGCCCGTGTGGGTGAAAGACATTGGCTTTATCCCAGATTCAGATAAAATAGTCACATGCACTGGACACCACCAGGTTTGTCTTTACGTCAGATTTATCCATTCGTGCTTGTCTACTGTTGTTTCTGTTTACTTATATCATATAGTATTTTTGTTTACAGCGAACACCTGAAATTATGTAGACTGCCATTCAAAACTTTGTCAGTAACATTAAAAAACAACAAACAAACCAAAAAAATAATTTTAAGTCACTTAAAAAAACTTCTAAACTGTGAAATATTAATTTGAAATGTAAAATAATTATTAATGTATTTCTTTCATGGCAAAGCTGTATTTTCACCAGCCATTAATTCAGCCTTTGGTGGCACATGATCCTACAAAATAAGTTTTATTATTAAAGTTTTAATTATTTTGCTGCCTAATATTTTCAGAATTTGTTTATGAACAGAAAGTTCAAAGGAACATCATTTATTAAAAAAAAAAAATTACACAAAATATGTTTACTGTCACTTTTGCCCTTTTTTAAAATTAAGATAAAAGTATAACGTTTCCTAAAATATTACCTCAAACTTTTAAACGATAGTGTATTAAATTGAATTCTGCCTATTTTATTAAAACCAGCATGCAGTTCAAAGTAGTGATTTGATTTTAACGGAGTTGATTGAATTAATACAGTCATCTTCATCTATGTGATTTATACCAATTAATGTCTCTTTGATTTCATTTATTCAGTACTCAACCCCTTGTAGTTGATTGGTCGGTGTTAGTAAAACACGGCCTAAAGCCATCATCAGCTGTTTTAAAACGCAAAAATATTTTGTAAGGTTAACAGCTACTGTATGTAAGATCCTGAAATAAATCATGTTTTGGCAGCTAGTCCCTAACCCTTCGCTATTGTATTTATTCATGTCTTCCTTTGTGTCTTAAGGTAAACGTCTGAGATCAAACATGACTCAAAATATCTTGCCCTCTCTGTTCTGCTGCTCCTCCTCCGTCAGGTGCGTGTGTATGACCCCTCGACGCCTCAGAGAAGGCCGGTGTTGGAAGCTCGGTTCGGAGAGTACCCGCTCACGGCGCTCTCTCTTCCTGCCAGCCGGGGCACAGTGGTCGTAGGCAACACTCACGGGGAGCTCGCCATCCTTGACCTCCGGAAAGGTAAGCAGTAGGTGGATGCTCTGTTTATTTTTTTCCTCTTAGGCAGGTTTGGATCTGCACAAAAGCGGTTGTTTTGAACTGAAGCTCTATTGCTCAGGTTTTTTTGTCCTGAATCTGTGTGTGTTCCAAGTATAAAGGATGTGTTTGGCCAGCCGTTCTCCATATATGCACTGCGATATTATTGAACTCCTGAGAGTGTTGTTTTGTCTGACCCCATTTTCTTCTCTCTCTGCCTGCAGGGCTTGTGCGTGGGTGTCTTAAGGGTCTGGCGGGGGCAGTGCGGGGGTTGCAGTGCCATCCTTCCCTCCCGTTGGTGGCCTCTTGTGGTTTAGATCGTTTTCTGAGAGTACACAGCCTGGAGGACCGTTCCTTACAGCACAAGGTATGAATGCATAAGAAACCAGGTTTCTTTCTCCATTCTCCCTGCACTTCATCAATCTCATTCTCTCTGCAGATTTCTGCATAGCCCCTCTCCTCTTATTACCATCTGATTGCATGCACCATATAATCAGAAGTGCCTCCCACTCAGTGTTATGTTTGTTTAAATGAACATTTTTTTTTTCTTTCTGTGCAGGTATATCTGAAGTCACGACTCAATTGTGTGCTGCTGTCTAGCGGAGAACTGGAGGTAAGCGGCGGTTCAGTGTCAGAGGGTGCATCGTTTCGATGATTCGCTTTTATGTAACTGCCCATCAGCAGTAACAACAATGAAAGTTGCTTTCTCGCTGATGCTTTTATACTGCATCCTAATGACTTCGTTAAACATTTGACTCTTTATGTGCTTTTCTCTTCTAGTCATCAAGTGCTGATGTTAGTGGAGATGTAGAGGAGGTGAAAGCAGAGGGAGAGGAGGATGAGGTTTGGGATACCATGGAAACGGTGACGGAGAAGACAAAAAAGAGGGCCGCCCAGAAAGACGAAGCGACTGTTACTAAAGTAGATGGAAAAAAGAAAAGGAAACTAGTGAAAAAGTGATTTCTGATGGACATTTTTATCAGTTTATATACATGTCTTGAGTAAAACTGTATCAGCAGTGGCCAAGAAGAAACTTAAAACCTGAGAGACTCTTTAATATGCATAGGTGAAGGTCAATATTTTGGTCCGTAAAGTGAATTTGACCAAAGACATCAACTTAAATGTGATACTAAAATTGCATTTTAACTGTGTAAGTGGAACAAGTAAACCATTTCATATAAAAACTTTTTGTCCTATTTACACACAGTGTATTTCTGTACTGAACAGAACATAATCAAGAGTCTGTATACCATAAACACAGAATCGTTCAGAATTATGTGTTCATTCATTATTGTCTGGAAATATAAAGCCGAACTGTCACGCACATTAGAAGTGTGCACTTCAGGAAATGTTTTGTAGGGAAACCCCAATTACAGTTTTCATATAAAGACTCTGCAATGCTATTTTAACATGAAGTTATAATTCTTTTCCAAAGCTTATTTATAGCCAATTAATCGGGTGTACGTTTTACCGAGACGAAAATAGAATCATGAATCCGTGCTGGTGTAAAGACCTTGACTCGACCGTGAATGACCATACATACCTGTGCTTGTGTGGGTGTGTGTATTACACAGCATTATGTACACTTAAACACACCCTTTTCTAGTCTCTCTGATAAGATAAGGGACATCTTGGTTAGCACTAAACTGTCGACGTTGTAACATTTGTAGCTAATAACTGATTTGTAAAGCTGAAGAACATCAGATGCTGTTCTACCAAGGAATCGCGTCAAATCAGAAAATAAATTCTGTCCAAGCTTCTTGTGCGGTAAAACATACACGTAGATCTGATTATAGACAGTGATGTTCAAGGAATGAAATGTGCTTTCCATGTGTAAGATTTTTATGGTGTTTAGTGCATCTAATAAGTGACACCTTCAACGTGACATGCTTTACCTAAAGAAGCTGAAGAGCAAAGGGCATACAATTTAGAGGGGGTGATGAAGTATGACAACATGAACTGAACTCTGAGACCTTGCAGGGTGCAGTATTCCTGACTGCTGACTGCGGAGTAAAAAACCAGAAGCATGGCTGTATATGCAGGTTAACAGCCTCGAAATGTCCTGTATGGTTCTGGTAAATTTTGAAAGCTATAAAACATTGCATGTTTGAGGTTTGACCCTGTGCGCCATAACAAGGTCATAACCACTGAAAAGATTTCATTTCCTCTTGATTTCCTCCTCCGTAGTGAGGGAAATAGCTGAAATTAATCCAAGAAACAACCCTCACATTACATTCACTTATCATGATATCTATTTATCTTACAGGCCAGTAATTAATTTTAAGCATTTTCCAAAAGATTGAGTAAGACTGTGAATCTGATTTTTATTTACTGCAAGTCCAGTCACAAAAGAAGAAACACAACAGATTTGTACATCCAGACGTCCAACTGCCTGGGGTGCTGTATTATGTGCTTAGATGGAGTATTTCTTGGTGGTACATTAATAAATCCGCTATTCTTGTGTTTGACAATCGAAATTCCTTCACACGGTATGCAATTCTGTGCTCTTTAACCTAACAATGGCAATAATTAACCCTCTCTTATGAGCATTTTATTATCCTGTTATAAAGTCTGCTTTTTTTTCATTCTTTGATCAGTGTTTAGAGTCCATAGTCTATTTTATCTATTCTAATCATGCAGCATTACCTCATGTTGTGCCTTTACCAGTAATTAAGACGTTGACCTACATCACACATTTATCAAGTTTTAGCAATCCACAGTAGGTAAATATATTATATGACTATGCCAAACGAATATGCATAAGTAAGACGTTATAATAGCTTTTGTGATATTCAACAATGTTCTGATTCTTTACATGGCAAATAATAAAAGTAAGTTAAACCGTTGCGCCCTCTAGTGTTCATTATGTTTATAGTAAACTGGCCAGACTTCAGAATTGAATCTGTTTGGCCCACAACATTTCTGTAGTCCGTTTTAATGAAATGTGTAGCTTTGGAGTGTTTTAAAAAATATAAATCTACTTAAAAGCATACAAAAAAGATAAAAAGTGTGTAAGTCCATATGAGTCCAGGATGTTGGATTTGAGGGGCAGGGCCAAAAAGATGTTAAATATTGACGGGAGTGTAATTATTAACCAAGCTTCAACTTCAAATCACTTTTAAACTGGCCTCTCTCGGCCTGACATAGCACTGCTGACCAACGCTCCTCTCTCACCCGCTGGCTCTCTCGTCGTGCTGTCACTAACTTTGCTGTTTTAAGTTCCTTTTTTATTTTTTAATAGCCATATTTTGCTATTCTTCTTGCAATGCTTCTTTTATCTCTATATTCAGAAAAAAAAGTTTCTTTTGTTTGCATTCGTGTTCGTTTTTTTCTGATATGGACTGCCACGAGGAAGAACTGTGAATGTAAGTAAATCTTCTTGTAAAATAGTGCACGTGAGGAACATGGAGTGTACATTTTTATAATAATTTAACAATAATATAAATATGTGTGCAAAATTCATGTGAAGTTCACATCTTTGTCTCCCTTCTCTGCAATTACGCTGATTCATGTAGGAATTTTCAATGTTAAACTTCCGTTTGTTTGTAAAAGGCTAGATGAATATCCTTATGTAAATATATATACCTGCATTGTCTAACAAAATCAAGCTAATGTTTTCAAAGAGGAAGAGAAAAGAATACAAAAGGCCTTTAAATATTAGCATTACTTTTTCAAAAACAGGATCTTACAAAGATCACTTACAAGGGGGTAGAGTAACAAAAAGTAAAAAAAAATACTTTAGAGTAAAAAAACATTTTTTATTATTATTAAATGAAGTCAATGGCATGTTACTAAAATTCAGATAAAAATAAATGACTCCATTAATGTTTTCATTAACAGTCACAATCTAATATATTGTCATTTATTGCTCCTGTTTTCTTTTCTACAAAGAGCATTTGATAAAATACATGCGAGTATTACTCCGATACCAAGTACCACAATTGAGAATTGACATAAAAATGAACCACCTACATAAGTTCACGCCATTGATTTCTCTCGCCCTACACAAATGTTGGATACAGCGCAGGGATGAGAAAGACAATGGTGGATTCAAAAGACGATAACAGGAGCAGATAACACAGACTGACTCATGAGCTGTGTGCCCCCTTTAATTGCTTTATTATGCTGTTTTTCCATTTCGAGTTTTACAGCAAGGCAAAGTCTAAAATATGATATAAACGAAGAAACCAAGAAGAGAGAAAGAACAAGATAGAGAATTTGGGATGGGTAACTCATTGCTAAAAGGAAATGATATCTATGAAATTATAAATTATTAAGCGACACACCCTTTTTTCTCTCAGCCCATGCACAAATTCTGCCGAGCACCCTCATGTTGACTGCCATCATAAAATTGCTGTTATCAAGATCAGTCTTAGCACTTTGGACGCACTGTTGGCCAATAATGGAGTCTATGGCATGTCATAAAGATGTGAAAGAAACAAGAGGTCAAAGTCATGAGCCAACAGAGGAACTCTCACATGTCCTTAATGGCAGTCATTAGCCCGTGTCTGAATCCTGATTCAACCCTCTAACTTGGTTTTCTGTGCTTTCATTTCAGGTGGCACTGTTCTTCTTTTTTTTCTATTTATTCATTCATCTTTTTAAAGAACCTGATGAAGTATGGCGAGAGTGGGACACTACTAGCGTTTGTGTGAGATTAAGTGTACTTCCTTCCGCTGTCCAAGGGAGGGCGCACTCCAAAGGTTTGGCGCTGACTGGTTGTAACAGCAACTCCATGTGGAAGGTTTGTGTCTTCCAGTGGAGCTGCTGTTGCGTGCAGAGAGTGACCTTTATCTCCTTTGGGTCTGCGTGATTACACAGTTGTTCTTAATTATCTGGAATTAATTTATGTGGCTGTAAATCTTAATGCATGTTGATAGAAGGCATGTTTAACTCGGTCTAGGACACAGGGTGATGACCTATGAATTGACAGCCAGTGTTTGCAGTCCAGCTGCCTGTCAGTTCTGTAGGCCACTGTCCTGTTTATCCTACTAAACACACACTGATTTGCACAGAGAATGCATTGTATAAATGTTGAACTAGAATTTTTTTTGAAGAAACGTTTATGCATTGATGAAGCTGTTACGAGGTGATTTATTTGATATTGTATTTATTTGTTTAATTGTGCTGTATTTACATTTCATTTAAACATTGCATTTTCAAAATAAAGCTCTTTGAATGTGACTTTCACATGATATGTAATTATGTGTTGTGTCTTTGCTTCACTCTTTCATGATATATCATGTTTTTTTGTCATCTTTTTACATACACTATTTTCCAAAATCAATGTTATCATGACTTGGGACTTGACACCAAGAACAGTGAAAATACTAATATATTAGCTATATAACAATACTATATAATTATATATTAGCATCCACACTAATGCACAATAAAGTTCTTTTTATTATTGGTCGGCATCTGCTGCTTTAAATGCTTGACCTGGATTTACCCATTCTAATACTATTATTTTAGAATAGTATATAATGTTTATTAAAACTTTAAATATCTTTCTTGGTATCAATGGGCCTTTAGTCACATTTCGAATGAGCTATAGAAAGACAATATGATCCCTGAAATAATATGCCACTTCACCTAAACAACCTGATTTCCTGTAAATACCAGACTTCTTTCACTTTCAGTTTTGTTTCAGAAAAGTCCAGGGAGTTTCAGATTTAAAGCAATGGGTCTAAGACAAAAATAAGCTTACAGCTTAACAACATAGGGACAGATCATTGCAGTTGTTGCATTATAAAATTGCTGATTTAAAAAAAACAACACATGCTTAAATTAGTAAAATAATGTTTTTGTTTTCTTTTAAAGGAAAATCTGGCTTGTCTGCATTTCTTTCTGACTCCCAGTTAAAGCACTGGGAACTCCCTGGAAACCACAAAGATTTCTGCAGACTTTCATTTTCACTCTGCTGCTGCAATATAAAGAGGTCTCGTGTTCTTTTTTGGGTGATTTACTTTTGTTCATTGTAAGCCCCCCAAAAAAATTACTCAAATCTTTTTTTTCATACCTAAAGTTTCAGATTGAAAGAAACTTACAGATTCTTCACTGAGCGTAGCGGGTGACGAGTGTCGTTTACTATCCCCTTATGACAGTGTCAAATTTGGCACAGACCCAGACCAGCAACTGTCACTCTCCTGAAAGTCCAAGACCAATATAGCAGTCACTCCCACTATTAATGTACTTACTGTACTGCAAGTTTGTCATATATGAAATACATACTATACTTCTGTATATGATACAATATTATTATATTAGTCTATCTATCTATCTATCTATCTATCTATCTATCTATCTATCTATCTATCTATCTATCTATCTATCTATCTAT
>JAUCNO010000002.1:5265593-5279848 GCA_032353835.1 Enteromius viviparus | reverse complement strand
ATCTATCTATCTATCTATCTATCTATCTATCTATCTATCTATCTATCTATCTATCTATCTATCTATCTATCCATCCACATATACATAATGGAATGAGGTAAACATCTATGCAGTTATACTTTATTGATTCATTCATTCACTTAGTTGTTTGCATGCCAGAATCTTGTTAATTCTACATGATAATTGTTGTAACGTACTGTACTGAACAGTACGCAATGATTTAAAGCCAGGGTTATATTTTATTATGTTATACAATTAATCATTCATTAATTTAGTTTGAATGCCATAATTATGTCATTCAGCATTAAAGAAACCCAAAAGACAAGTTTTGTTATTATATAAACCTATATATATATATATACCTTTCTTTTGAGTAATTAACGTCAGGTGTTTCGCTAATTTAAGGAGGTGATGCCTTTTATTTTGGAACTTACCTTGAGTTCCGGTCTACAGTAACGTAATAAAATGTAGTGTTGCGCGAGCTCGCCCACTGTCACGCGCAGAGTGCCGAGTGCTCGCCCCTAGCTGTGGGACTGTAGAGAGCGACTGAGCTCTGCCTCTCCAGCGGATACAAAAGAAAGCAGTCTGCTGACTGAAGAGTCAACTAACTTTAGTCTGATTTTCAGACAAGGCAAAGTCAGATGAAATTAAATGAGTGAATTAAAAAACAACAACAGTTAACGTTAGTGAAACAGCTGACGGGACCGACCCACCACGCTGGCAGTCCGCCGCTTGACACCGGACCGTTAATTCAATCTAGAACCAGAAAAGATCTTTTACACAACCCCGAAAGTGTTTTTTCTTTAAGAAAGAAGTTTGTTTTACACGTCGTGCGAGATGTTCAGCTGGGCGAACAAGGACGGGAAGAAAAAAGACCCCGAACTGTTTCAGACGGTTTCTGACGGGCTGAAGAAACTCTACCGGACCAAACTCTTTCCCCTGGAAGACACCTACCGCTTTCACGACTTCCACTCTCCTTCTCTGGAAGATGCTGATTTCGATAACAAGCCCATGGTACTTTTAGTGGGCCAGTACTCCACAGGGAAAACCACTTTTATTCGGCATCTGATGGAGCAGGATTTCCCCGGGATGCGCATAGGCCCCGAACCCACCACCGATTCATTCATAGCGGTGATGCACGGCGACCAGGAGGGTCTCATCCCGGGCAACGCTTTAGTGGTTGACCCCAAGAAACCCTTCAGAAAACTCAACGCCTTTGGAAACGCTTTTCTGAACAGGTGAGATCTTCATTCAGTTTTAATAACGTCGTTTTCGTTCTTTTTTAGAAATAAACAAAAACTATGTTCACGTTATTGACCTGTCTTTGCAGTTTTTATCTCAGGTGTTCTTCGCAAAGGTTACAGCTGTGCTTGAGCGTCGTTTTCCTGATCTTTCAAGAGGTTGTCAAGTTTTTTGTTCATTTGAGCTCAGGATTACTTTGACGATGATGGAAACGTCCAAAACTAGTCATTAGGGTGAGGAGGGTGTCCGTGAACTGAAAAGTGAACGTCGTCGTTTGTGCTTTTTTAGGTTTATTTCTGCATGCAGCTGTTTCCAGCTAGTGCTAGTATTGCAAGGGTGGAGCTTTTGGTAGTAGTAAAATTCCTAAGAAGTTCACCCCCTGCAAACATACAGTATGTCTGTAAGTTTTTGAAGACAACTATTTGCCTTATAATCCTCACAAAACTTTCTTTTTTTAATGTATTTTAACCATTGAGAATATTAAGTCTATATTTTGTGTGCACTTAACTCCTTGCTCATTAGTCTTTGGTTCCCCTTCTGGGAGGAACGTCAGCTGACACTGGTTTTGACAGCTGCTGAGGCCTTTAGGGTTTTTTTTAACAAGCTATTGGGAATGGGGCCCTCCATAAGGAATGCCATGAAGAGAGATGAGTTGCCGTTTACAATGGTGCATCAGTTCAGCCCACGCTTATCTTTTCAACATTTCACATATGTGTGGTGTGGTGCATTTTGGACTTAGCAGGCTGATATAGGTTGAGCAGAGGTGGGTTTGTCTTCTCCCAAGCACTAGTACACTTTTCTTTTGTGCTGCTTGTAGATATGAAGACTTCCAGAGCTTTACAAAACGCCTCACTTAACAAGAACCTCATGCTGGTAAATGCTTGAACATGAGGGATCATATGCACAGATCATATTCGCACCCCAACAGGCCTGGGCTGGCAGAAGCAAGCGTGTATTCCCCAAAAATGTCCTTTTAAAGAAAATCTGGGAATGCTTTTTGGTTTGTGCAGTGAGTTCACTAGTCACCCATGAATGGGAGGAGAGTAGTTAAAGGCTTTCCTCCTCACTTCCTCAACTCACCTTGACGGCGTGTGTCATTTTAAGGTCAAATCAAGGTTTCTTGAGAAAGTGCAGTGTATTCTCATTGCAGCCATGAATTGATCAGAGACATAGGTGCTGCTCTTAAACACAGGGTTTTAGTGTTTTGGCAGTCAAAGTTGATTTCTGCCTCTTTTTTTTAATATAGATTAGCAAAAGGTAAAAAAGGACTGACTCAGTAACTGGACAGTAATCTGAGGAACTGACTCTGCAATTTCTGAGAGTTCATGCTCAAAAGTGTCCCCTGTTTGCAAATCTCTAACCTCTGCTTCCTTTATATTATGCTTTTTTATTGCTTATCCAGCATGATGTTTCCCTCCCAGTGTTTTCACTCTGACCTTGTCAGAGAGGTTCAAAGGTGGATTGAAGGTCACCGGCTAGGTATCAAGGGTGTGTGTGTGTGTGTGTGTGTGAGTGGGCCTTGTGACCATTGAATTTTAGTAGGCTACATATTAACACTGTTCCAGTAGTTCAGTAATGCATGCTCCGCCCTTGGTGCTCTCATCCCCACTCTCCCTGCAACTCCTGATTGTGTAACTTGAGCAACCACTTTCTCCTATTCAGCTGCTTTCATCATTTTCCATAGGCTCTGGCCTGTAGTGAACCGTATAGCTGATTCTAGTTTGTGTAACATTTGTCAAACTGTTTTCCCAAGAGCAAAATTCAAATGCATTCATGCATCTAAGCCATATATAGTGTTTTTACCTCTACTAGGCTGAAAAGTCATTTACGTTTATTGCTGTGGTTGTGGTTGGTGGTGTTCTCTGGTGTTATGCAACAAACTGTACTCCGTTACTGCTGTCTATCTCGCTAAACGGGTTTTTTCTGATATGTATCGTTGTGTAGCCAATTAGATTTATGTGCTTGTCAGCTTGGTATCTGAATTTTCGGTACAAAAAGGGTCAGTAAATATGGCAATAACATGATATTTTTTAGAGGTGTACTTAGAACATAACATCCTGGAAGGATCTGGAATTTCAAGTATTTCTTAACTAAATTTCAATAATTTCAAACAATTATTTATTTTCAAATGTATTGTTGCCTTGGTGACCCAGCACAGGCAAATTAAAAAAAAAAAAAAATGTAAAATTACAGTTGTTCAGTAGATGTCTGGATACATGCAAGGACACATGTAACTGTTTTGGCACCGTATACTCGGACTTGCATGACACAGATGTCAACTGGCAGCAAGTCTTATAAAGAGTGGAATGCAAGGAGAAGGGAAATGTGGGATACGTTTGGCAGCAGAGAAGGTAGCGGCATGGAAGGAATAAGTGATGGCTCACTTTCTGGAAAAATGAAAGGGAGGGAGTAAGTAAAACACACAAGGGGGAACACAGTGATAAGGAGGGCCGAGGAATGTTTTTGCATGACTAAAATGTGCAGGTATTTTAAAGACATGAAAATGATAACATATGGATTGGCACATAAATAAGGAACACCGAAAGATAAGCTGCAAGCTTTTGGTAATGGAAAAGCTGAGGTAAGAGCAGGAACGATAAGATTTGGCTAGTGAGAAGGGAGTCCCCTCCAATCAATCATGTTCCACTAAAAACATTACTGCAACATTACTTGGCCCTGTTTCAATTGTGGGATCCTCTTTTCACAGGTTTATATGTGCTCAGATGCCAAATCCAGTTTTGGACAGCATCAGCATCATAGACACTCCCGGAATCCTGTCCGGAGAGAAACAGCGGATCAGCAGAGGTCAGTGTTTTTTTGTTTTTTATTTTAATACTTTCTATAATTAACCAACTTCTCTTCTTTTACCATCCCCTGACTTTCCTTCCGAGAGTTACCACAACTATTAATACAAGCTTCATTTCCATAGACAGCTGTGAATGCGTAGCACTTGTTCTAGGCAGAGGAAGTAGGAGGTTAATTCAGTAACTTTTGCATTATGGCAGTCTTAAGAAGGAAGTATTTTTAGTTCTCCTGTTTACATTAGTGTTAAACAAACCTATGCTCCTTCTATAGCCAATTTTCCTGTAGGAAGGAAGGGAAGTTTAAAACCTAATTAATCTGTAGTACCCATGTGGACTCTTCATTCCCATCAAACACTATGATTTGGCCAGAATGAGTATCTGAGCCTTCGCTGAAAACAAAAATGCAAAAATGTTCAGTTAATTCTTTAGGCAGTGTATTTCATGCTTAATTGAGCACTGCAGGAGAGTAAGGTTCGGTTTTTCTTTTCTTTTTTTTGTTTTTAAAGCTTCCCTAGAAGTATTCTTGACTAGTCTGAACCTGTTACAGGCCCAGAAATTACAATGGAGCATGTTGGTATGTTGTTTTTTTTCGAGAAAACTCTTAAGAGAGCATTGTGTGTGAAGGTAACCGGTGTCACGCTGAGGACTTTTCCTGTGCTTGTCTATCTGCCGTGTTGCGTGTGTGTGGGCCTCTCCTTGCCTTTCCCCAAAGACAGTGTAAATGTGATCAGAGGGTGAGTGGCATCTACAGATAACAGTCTGACAAAGAGGGGGGACCGCTCAGGCCAGGAAACAGACAGAACTGAGAGGGTGCGGTAAAGATGACTGTGTGAATGCTTCCATGTTCAAAGATTCATTTGTGTGTTACTGAGTCAGTGTATATGAGTTCGTAGATGCACGTCGTCCATACACTTAGTTTGTCGTGGCTTTCCTGCTGTCTGCATGACACGATCAAGAGCACACTTGCAAAATATATCTTAGTAATGTGGACATGGTCATTAATTTATTAAAATTAAGTCATAACCTCATGTAGCATGTTAATGAAGCTGAAGATGAATTAGTTTCATGTTTTTTGTGTATGTATGTTTGTGTACCCTATATTAACTTTTACATGATAGATGATAATCATTTAATACCTTGGTATGCGTCACTGTAAGATGGTACAGACACATTTTTGTAGACAGATGGGATCTGGTAAAAGGATGTGTATACGAGAATTGCCTGTGAGCTTAAAGAGGGAGCACAGACATGAGTATATGACACTAACCAGGTGTTCTAGAGCATTCTTACGTTTCATACTGTATAGCTTTATCTCACAAGTTGATTATTTAGGTTCGCTCTCAAGTGGACCACACCCTATGGCCTCTGATAAGCAACTCTTCCTCCCAGAGCTTGGCAGTACCTCGGACGAGTGTAAAAACATCATTAGTGAATGGCAAAAGTATTTCCAGGCTGAAATATGGCCATGTGAGATCATAGTATATATATGAGATGTATCCCATGTGCTGCACACCAAACATGCTCCAGTGAGTTTTCACAGTCTGTGTTTGACTGCCCTTTGCCCTCTTCTTCACTTTGAGGCAGAATGAAAGTCATAAAGACTGATAGTAATGACGGTGATGGTCTAAGGTGTGGTGGCTGAAGTGAAACTTGAAATGTTGGGATTTCTTTTTATCGTTCTTATGATTTGGGAAGTGATGGAATGAAGTCCATGTTAAGATCGATTTCAATCTTGCACTTGCATTCTGGAGGGAATTTTATCTTTTAAGCAGCAGAACTGTGATTTCAATAAATTTTTGTACAGTGTGCTCTGCTAGTTAGTTAATGGGAGGCCGGTTAAAAGATTAAATAATTTATAAAAGTATGACTGAATAGAAATGTTCAAACATGACATACATAATTGCATAATCATGTATTAATTGCATATGAGTTTTATTGTCACAATTAAAAGCATACTTTTCAGTTCTTTCTGATTAACCAGTTTTTTGTTTTTTCAAATCCCATAAAAGCTATTCTTAAAAGCTTGTGGTACATATGGAAAGTATGTTTCTTCACGAAATGCGTTTATTTAAAGATTCCGGCTCCATTGTGTTCGAAGCTTCCTCTTTTCCAATGTTACAGTAATTGAATGCTGTCGAAGGGAAATGTAAGGAAAGCCCTGCTAGTGTCATTATCTAAACATGGAAAATGTGAATGTTCCCCATATTAAGTACATAAGAAGAAAACCCATTTAATTGGCAAGAAACGTACGCATACTGTATAATCATTCACACAGGGAAAGTGCTAGTCATCACCGGGTCATGGATCGTAGCGTGGCATGTAGCCAGGGGTCAGTTGGGTGGCATGTGTGAACAATACAGCAGCAATAAGTTTAAAAGGAAATCTGGGCCTGTTTGAGAATGATGGGATGAGTGGTTTTGTAAGTGATCTAAAAAACATGGATATTCAGCTAGGAATGACAGCTATTTGGTCATCTAGCCACAGATATTCTGTTCTTTGAAAGTGAATGAGCAGGCTTGCTATTTTAATTTAGTCTATTTGTCTCTCTATATTTGATTCTCTACATTTTGTAGTTTCTTTTTCCTCCCACTTCATTCCTTACAGCAATATGGCTTCCATATTGTGGTTCTAGACCTCTGCACTTTAGAACAACAGAACAATGAATCACGAAGGACTTCTTACAAGTAACAAACTTTAAAATAAGATCGCTATACTATAATATTCAAGGCAGGGCTGTAGTCAAGACCACCTTTGTCGAGTCCAAGTCAAGACCGAGTCCAAAGAGGAGTCCAAGACCGCACTCGAGTACTACAGCCCTGATTCAAGGCATATATACACGCATACTATATGATATTTATGTGTCATGTTTTTAACCTGCAATCCTACAGGTTCAGTCATTGTCCCTCAAAAATGTCCTGCTTATTCATAAACCTTGTGAGGTCAGTTAATAATCTTCTACAGTCTGCTGACTTTACATGGGTTCTCCTTCCCTCTGAGTTCAGCTAGGCTTTACAAGCAGTTAATGACAAGACACTTCAAAATGAATATTCATAATATGCAGATCTACTTTAAGTTCGATTGCTTCAAACCGGGCTTTTTTCACACCACTTCTGTATTTGATTTTTTCCTCCCCAATATTTTCAGATCTTGTTTTATCTAGACTAGAGATGGTTTTGATATTACACAAATCATTTACTGTACATTTCTTTTTGAAACTTTCTTTTTTTTTTGTGTGTGAGTTCTGTGCTGTGTGTCCATGCCTTGAACGGCATGGTGTTCCACAGGGCTCTATTCTAGTACTTGTCCTGTTTACTGTACACAATGCCTGCATGTAATTCTTTATGGCTGAGTAGCTTTGGCTAGGTGTTGAATTTCCTCACTGATGGCATCTCATGATGCTTTACTATATAGACTCAGAACACTAATTATTAACTTAAGTCTATATCTCTTTATTTATCTTTAATCACATCTGTGTCAGTAGGCTGGATTGGTTGACACTGCAGTTTCAGGGCATACATTATTTCTTGACACAATTACTTGCTGTAATCTTCTGTGTATAGAAATACTTCGTTTATGAGGAATCCCTAAGTGATCTTTCTTTTTACTTGATATCAGTGTGATTTGATCTCTTAAGAATATGCTACTGGTTTACAGAGATCATTATAGTAATTTTGAGTTTTATATATTCTTCCTCCCCCTGTGCTTTCCAGGAATTTGTGGAGGTGCCACATTTTAAAAGGGCTGGTACTGGAAATGGATAATTTCCTTCCATGCACAAATGAATGCACACAGCTTTTCCAGGCCCCCTCCCGTATTCACCCCATATTTTTCTGCTGGTGTATTACTAAGCAAAGTATGTTTAATTTAGTATTGAAAGGTGGACAAAGGAGATCAGTGGTTTAATGATTTTGATCAAATACAGGTTATATCAATGATGGATCAGGATTGAGAAAAAAAAACTTAGGATAGTTATCATGAAGACAGCTGTTGGGTTATTAGTTTACAAATTATAGCACCGCCAAAGCAGTGCTACTGTCTAATTTATGACCTGTATTACAAAGAGATACTTTTGAGGAGTATTTACTTGTTGTTGTTGTTTTATTATTATTATTATTATTATTATTATTAGCTTATTCATAATGTTAAGATGAAAGTGCAAGACATTTCAATGTCAAGCTGCAAGGACATTTCAGTTTGAAATCATCTGGTGTGAATCAACTATACAGCCAATGTCTGCTAAGTAACATCTGTTTTAGAAACAGCTGCTGCTTATTAATGATTATTTTAGGATCAAACCTTTTTACAGAGATGCTGCAGGGTCTCCCATTACTAAACACTATATCTTTTCAGTTATTTATTGGCATTAGCATGTTTTAATCGTTTGTTTTTTTTAACAGATTCCACCTTTTATTAAAACCTTGTTCAGTTACAGCTATGCATGCTTTAACTTTTCAGAATTGTGTTTGTGTAATGTCTGAGAGATTGTGGGTCAATGTCTGGATTTGATCTAAGCACAGGGTGGAGGTAATGCTAAAGATTAACCTTTGTTCTAAATGACAGCTCTCCAAATTGTGCCAAAGTGTTGGGGTTCTGTTGTTTTTTTTAAACTGACATTTGGTCCAACTTTCAGACCAGCATGAACCCAATGTCTATTTACAGGTACTTGGTTAGATCTTTGTGTTGGTTGTAAACTTTACGTGCCAGCCTTGTATTAACTGTACATAATATGCACACGACTGGCATCTTTTCGACGGCTTATTTGGTTTCTGTTTCCATAGTTGCGTCTTTAAAAAGTATATCAGCAAAAGTGAAATGAAATAAGTCTTGATAAAATTATCTTGATATTAGCAGCGATGTGATTTTTAATTAGTTTTTTATTAACTGCAGCATTTGTATGCCCACTTGTACAGATTTCAGTGTTGGAACAAAGATAATTACTATGGCATGGTTGTGTAAACTATGGGATATCCTTGTTTACATAAGGATATGTGTTTTTGGAAAGTATTAGAAGGAAAGCAAGCAAAGAACTGGAAAAGCCATATCATTAGGGAAAAATAGAGTAAAATACCTTTCCTATGAGCTAGCTTCATTATCACTGTCTTGCCATACTGATGTGTGTATATATACACGGCTATACTTATTAGAGCAGACACTGATAAGCTGACTAAGACAACTTTTCACTCAAAGAAAAGAAACTCCCAGAGAAAATAGAGAAGCGTTGAAGAAGAGTACAGATTTATATGCATGAAAAGCCTTTAATAAGCCTTCTTTTGTTGCGTATATACCCCCACAGTAAATTTGTTTAAACTGCTGGGAAGGTGAAAAATACATTCTATGTAGATCTACCAAAGAAGTGCAGGTTTCATGGGTAGAGTATTTGCTTCTTTTCTTGTACAATTTTATATAATGGATTGTAGCATCATATATTATAATTTAATACACTTGCTTTATTGGTTTTGCCATCAGTGGTATGGATAACCGTGGACGAAGCACAGAATTAAATAAATGAGACCACGCCCCTGTTGGATTCAGATCCAGATTTCACATCCTGCTGACGTTGACACAACTGTTGTGTGCTGGGACGCAGTCCTTCCTGTCTTCCACACACTCTCTACACAATCCAAACATAAATTGGTAACTTCTGTCTCGGAAATCCTGACTTTAGCATGTGTATTATTCCATATTGAGAAATCTCTCAAGATTAAACCTTTGCTCTCAAGATCCCATATGCAGCTTTTTAGTTAAATGAGCTGAATTCGTGGAGTCTAGCAGTATTTATGCTGGCCCTTGGCTTGTGCTTCTTGAAGATGTCAAAATACCCAGGAGAAAATCTCTTGGCATTCTTTATGGCGTACACATACTTTTTTAACTTTTTTTAGTTTTATATCCCAGCATCTTAAAATAATTTGACACATCGTCATCTCCTTGACTGCTTTCAAAACATTTGACTCGGATTTCCATTGTTCCCTGTGATCCCTTTAAACCATTATGCAAAAAAATAACCAACCATGGGAGAGGAAAGAGTGTCTGTGGGACAATTTATTCTCTTTCCTGTTTGTCAGCGTGAGTGGATGTGATGTCAGTTCGGCTGTAGTGAACTAGACGCCTCATCATTTTTTTTTGTCTCATGTAAAGGCCTGCTGTACTCCACCCTCATGAGCTTTGTCATGCAAAAGGACTGATGAGAAAGAGATGGGTTCTGTTACGTGAAGTGTTTCCTTGGACAGGAAAACCACATTTTATTTGGTATTGTGTGAGTTTGCCTGTTTGTGTATTTGTGTGGTTTTGTGTGTAGTTGGTTTTGTGGAGTGATGTGGGCGAGATCAGGAAGTTCTAGGGTTACACATCTGTTGACTGTTGTACTACTCTTTTTCTGGCTTGAAAGAAAAGTGTCGGCTTGTGGTATCAGAGAGGAGCACATACAAAAACAAGTTCCTTTTGCAATAAATTAAACTACTATTTATTTATTTTTATTTTTAAGTGAGTGCTCAATGTGAAAAATGTCTCATCTTTGTTGCAGGTTATGACTTTGCTGCCGTGCTCGAATGGTTTGCTGAACGCGTGGACCGCATTATTCTTCTCTTTGACGCACACAAGTTGGACATCTCAGATGAGTTCTCAGAGGTGATCCGAGCTCTGAAAAATCACGAGGACAAGATGCGGGTGGTGCTCAACAAAGCTGATCAGATCGGGACCCAGCAGCTCATGCGGGTGTATGGCGCCCTCATGTGGTCGCTTGGTAAAATAGTCAACACCCCAGAGGTCATCCGAGTCTACATTGGCTCTTTCTGGGCTCAGCCTCTCCTGGTTGCAGATAACAGGAAACTGTTTGAGGCAGAGGAACAAGACCTTTTCCGTGACATCCAGGGACTTCCACGAAATGCAGCGCTGCGCAAACTAAACGACCTTATCAAACGGGCCCGTCTAGCCAAAGTAAGAAATGAAACCTTTTATAGGTGATTTGTTAGCTTTCAAGTAATGTAAGGTGTGTTTTCTGGACACATACCTAAATAGTACTTTAAGGTTTTTGTTTAGGTAAGTAGCCTGGTGTATGCTGCCCTCACATGATCACTTTAAAAATTGTAATCACCACACACGCACACTCCAAGATTTTCTTCATTGCAGCCTCTTCCTTTCTATATTTATATTTATTATTTATTTATTACTATTTAAACAATTTTAAAATGTCAAATGTGACTCTAGACCACAAAACCAGTTTTAAGTAGCACAGGTATATTTATTAATGGGCAACAATACACTGTATGGGTTATATCAATATCAATCAAGTAAAGATTATGTTCCATGAAGATATTTCCCACTGTAAATTTATAAAAACTTAATTTTTGGTTTGTAATCAGACTTTATTTGGACAAATCTCAAGGCCATTTTGACATGCATGTATTTATTTTTCTCAGACTCCATACAAACCATACATCATACATGCATACATATATACATGCATATCACATTTCAAGAAACCTCAAGAAACATCATTTTTACGAAAATTATTACTATTTTTACAGCGCATTCAGTTAATATTATTAACTTTTTTACTAATTTTACAAATTGACATATTGCTCATATGTCCACATTATTTTATATGCGTTATGACAAAACCGTTTTCTCTAACTCTAGGTTCATGCCTACATCATCAGTGCTTTGAAGAAAGAAATGCCAAATGTTTTTGGGAAAGAGAATAAGAAAAAGGAGCTCATTGCTAATCTGGGTGAAATCTATGCCAAGATTGAAAAAGAACATCAGATCTCTCCTGGTGATTTCCCTAAACTCAGTAAAATGCAGGTATGGATATAGTGGCCTCTCCTCTTGAAAATGGTCATTTTTAAAATAATCTTAAAGTGGTAAATGATTTGTAACAGTTTATCCTCCATTTTATTGTATGTATCCCATGTTATAAGCTTATAAAATACTAGTTTTACACTTTTTTTCATCATTAATCATTATTAGGAAGTCCTCGCTGGTCAAGACTTCACTAAGTTTCAGAGTCTGAAGCCCAAGCTGCTGGAAACAGTGGAGGATATGCTGGCTAATGATATCGCCAAACTCATGACCCTCGTTCGGCAGGAGGAGGCTGCCATGCCCAGCCAGGTTGTCCATGGTGGTGCCTTTGAAGGCACCATGAATGGACCCTTCGGGCATGGCTATGGAGAGGGTGCTAGTGAAGGCATTGATGAGATGGAGTGGGTAGTGGCGAAAGACAAGCCAACTTACGACGAGATCTTCTACACCCTGTCACCTGTCAACGGGAAGGTCTCTGGTGCCTTGGCCAAGAAGGAGATGGTCAAATCCAAGCTGCCTAACAATGTTCTAGGAAAGATCTGGAAGCTAGCTGATGTGGATAAGGATGGGTACCTTGACGACGAAGAGTTTGCCTTAGCTAACCACCTCATCAAGGTTAAACTGGAAGGCCACGAGCTACCTGCTGATCTTCCTGAACACCTTGTGCCTCCTTCTAAACGAGGACAGTAAACCATTTGGGAAAATAAAAAATTGTCATTGAGCCAATCTTTGTAGAGATTATGTATATGGGTGGATTTGGGGAGGGTCTGGAAAAATGAAAATATATAAACAGAATTTATGATATAATTAAACAATATGCATTAGCTACGGGAATAGAGCCAAATAGCTTTTAATTTATCCATCACTACAGTTTGTCATTCTCACTATTGTTCTGTTCTTTGTTTTTGTTAGACCGGTATTAGCAACCTAATCGAAACTAAACAATATTGATAAATTAGACGGTGTCCAGTTATTATATTTTTCAAATGCTTGATGTAGCCAAATACAGTTTAAGCAAGTACGATGGTATGCTGAGTTTATTATGACCAAACTGTAAGTATTTAATTGTTTAATATCTTACACTGAGGCTGCTTTATATTGAAAATCATGCAGGGAGAAATAGTTCTGCTTGATTTTTAAACTACTTTAGCTTTCCTGTTGGGTCATATTATCTGGATCCTGAAACACCAGAGCTTTACAACTACCATTTGGATGTGCCAATTTGACCTCCTTTTTTATCACTATATACACAAAACGGTGCTGCATTCTTGTATTGTTTGTCAGCTGTGATGGTTCCACATTTTTATTCAAAAGGAAGTGTTTATAATGAGACATTCAACAAACAGATAATCCATTTGTATGATATGTGTCCATTGTAGCATCACTCTTGTTGGTTTCCGCCTGCTATTGAGTGCCTCCCTCTGCTACGATGTCGAAAGCTTTTCCAAAAGCTTCTCTATGAATACTGTTCATATGTATTTTATTTTTTTTGGTCTAGTTTGCATTAAAAAAAAACTACCACAAACCTGCATTTTTGCTTATTTTTCTATACAGAGTATTTGAGTAAGATATATTAATAGCTATTGATGCGTTTTAAAGGTAAATAATAATTGTGATGCATGGTAATAAATCTTAAAACTGTATAATACTTGTACCTTATGTCTTTATATTCTCATGTGGTTATACTGAGTGTGTCTGAGTGAGTAATCTACCTGATTTATGGCACTATTAAAAGCTATGCTGGGCCTGTGCCAGGGCAATTATGAAGTATGGAGCAGAAAAGCATCAAAATAGTTACTCCAAAGACACATGAGATTAAAGGAGGTGCAGTCATGAGATTCTCAGATCACTGCCGAAAATGGGTTCAAGAATAGTACAGATTTGATTGATTGCAGTGCTATAATTTTACTCAAACTTGGGATCTGAAGTGCAACAGCACTGTATATCATACAGTAAGGTGATTTGAGGTAGGCTTTTATTTGAGAAAAAGTGAGTTAATATTTAAAAAAAAATAATTTTTAATAATTGATACAGTTACAATACAATGTTAATCCGGCCATGACTGCAGAAACTGACCCAATGAGGCAGAACTCTAATAGTGTACTGATGTCCAAAAGAATGAATCAGCTAGTTATAGACCTAAACTAGACAGGTTATTTGAACCATGAGTTAGACATGTTTTGTGGTAGTAACAGGAAAGAGTGCAGATGGCCACCATTAAATGTGTTTTTTTTAGATGTATGCTATATCTTGAATTTATTTTGCCTGAATATACAGTATTAAATCCAAAATGTTTTTTATGCCTAATAACACTTGATGGAACAGAGTATTTGTGTTTTTATGCACTAACACAGCACTGTTGGGTGAAATATGCCATAATGTAATTACTTTAAATTTGCAAGTGGTGCGTAA
>JAUCNO010000002.1:5235683-5251730 GCA_032353835.1 Enteromius viviparus | reverse complement strand
CACCTACATATTGGATGCCATGGGGGTAAGTTAATAAACATCAAATTTTCATTTTTGGGTGAACTATCCCTTTAACTAGTAGCACACTAAAATGAGGCCAGTTCAATGGCATTTTCACGCTGGTAATCTAAATGAAACATTTGTGAAATGTCACTACAGATGCTCTAATGTACTATAAAAAGACCTTTACCTGGTCAGTGTCGGTGTCTTGTTTAGTATGCATGATTTTCATTTCACAAGTGCGTCTGTTGGCTCTTTTGAACACATGTTAAGCATGTGTGCGATGCTTATGCAATGAAAATCAGATTTTTCTATACAGCATACTTGGTTTAAATTCAGTTCAGCTCTCTTGTTCTGTATTCATGCTCATCCAGTATTGATTGCCGATGTCCATCAAATACACAAACTGTTATGTACTATTTTATTTGCATGATTATAGTTGAGAGATAAAGGGTGAGGCAGTAAAAGGCGGCTTTGATTTTGTAGCAAAACCAATTTAGGCTTTTTTATATTATTTTCTTCTTCTTCTTTCATGTCACATGGCAGTAAAAAAATATAAACAAAAATGGAGTTGTGATTAGCATAGTAGTGGAGCACAACACTAAAGATTTTAGAACCAGATTTATGGCTCCAGATGGAGAGAATAGACCTAGGTGATTGAATGAAGTCATGTCCTCAACGCAGCCCTGATCTCTGCTAGAGAGCTGGCTATATTAATTAAAATTAAATTAAATGCAGCCTTCAGCCAGGGTCACCAAAGGATCTGTTCGTTTAAAGAATTACTTTGATCACGGGTAAACGAGCATATATTACTGTTAATGGGGGATTTTTGAATGGCCCATGCCAACAGTATTAATTTGTTGACTGCAGTGCTGCATTTCATTTGAATCAGTATTCCTCGTGCGATACTCATTTGTAATATTTTTCAGCTCCACAAATCAAAGCTACGAGCGTACCCAAAGGAAAAACTCACATACTGTCATAGGTGTGACATCTAAACCGTTCTCTTATATAATGCGATGTACACACCTTGCAGCTTTATTGAACTCTTTGTTATGAAATGTACATTAAAAACTGATCTACAACCAAGCCCTTGATTGTGACAAAAGAGCAGAACCTCATGGGACTGATCTCTGATTAGTAGCCAGAGGCTTCCTTTAAGATGTTCTGATCTCTATGGGAATGGCACTCCACCTGTTTCTAATTGTTTTCGAAAAACTAGACTTTCTTGTTCTGAAGTTTCAGCTATGCATCACTGTGAATATCTGAGGGTGGAGTTAACTCGCTGAAACATCTTGCATGTAATCAGTGCTTAGTTACACTTTTGCCTTTTGGTCTTTTATTTATTGTCAAAGATATGTAAAAGTATATCCATGTAATCAGTATTTCAATTGTCAATATAACAACTTTTAAACAATGTGACGTAAGGTTTACCTCAGAAACACACATATTTAGTGTTAGTGACCATAAGCTCATTAGTTAGCTAGAGATGGAACGTTTTGGTAAATATATGCTCCATAATATAAAACATTCTTTATAATTTTTGCTCTTCTTTAATGTTTAGATTGATGAAATCAGTCAGTGATTTTACAGCCACTATTTAAATACATTAATTAGAGTAGAAATATAATTATGTAATTGTAACTTTATTATTGTAAAAACCTAAATAAGTCTAATTTTAAATGTTGGTATATGTCAGTTAATTTTAACCTTCAGTATTATATTAATGTAGTACCAACTGGCTCTCATGTATATTTTATAGCAATAGTTGAGATTGAATGAATAGTATTGTGAAATTGGTCCAATCCAAGCCCTATCATCTTTTAAATTTTTAATACATTTTTGTGCTTTTTTTATTTATTCATTTTGTTACTTTTTAATTATTTACTTAATATTTATTTGACTTTATCCCTTTATTTATTCACTTTCATATTGCATATGCATATTACTGGCCATTCCTGACCAGTAAAAGCCATTTCTTTACAATGTATCATCAATCAAGAAGAACTTAACCTGTACTTCTGCCTGTCTGGGTTCTGCCAGGAAATGATAGTGTTCCTGTAGACAGATGCTTTTTTTGAGGTTTATCTAAAGTCTGTATTTATTCTTGATCTCTGCTGTACAGATCCCTACTGTTGTCTGCTCTGTTAGTTGTAATTTACTAAATGATGTTCATTCCAAGAATAGATGATCTCAGATATATTTATCTTCTGCACTAATGAGGTCATGCACAATGCAGATCTTCTTAGACCACAGAATTCAGTCATTTTCTCAAGGATGCTGTGTATAGTGGTATCAGAACGAAACCATGCAGTAATGTGAAAATAGCATCCGTCCACACATTTACTTAAGAAGCTGAGCAAATGATTCATTTTGGAAATAATGTGCAGCATGTTCATTACTGTTTGAATTCATTATATTTTTTTGTTTTTCTCAGGCCCAGCCTGTGGACTACAGATCACTTCTACTGGCCCCACATCCATTGAGAAAGCCAGTGGAGAGACTGTAAAGTTGGACTGTCAGTTTACTCTCGATGCTGTGGATTCTGGGCCTCTGGACATTGAGTGGAGCCTGCAGCCTTCTGACAACCAGAAAGAAGAGAAAGTGGTGAGTAGACAATGTGATTGTGCATCAGGTTATGAGAGGTTAGTGTCTGTGTGAAAGAGACTGCCTCTTTATGTGCTTGAGGAAAGCATATTTGATGTCTGCGTTGTCAGCTGCTGGGAGTTTTAGTTGTTTGACTTTGTCCCTTGTGCTCCATTGTCTCTCTTTCTGTCACAAGTTCTTGTTTTCTGTAAAAACACATACTCTCAGAACTAGTTTGACTGCCTCTGTTGTGTGAAGCAGCACAGTAACATTCCTACTGCACCGTCATCAACAACCACACAAGAGTGGTACACAAGAGTTCTAGCTCCAGTTTTTTTTAAACATCAAAATCTAACCAATCAAAAGCTATATGATTTTTTAAATTTAATTTTTACACACAAGCAGCAGTTCTGGCTGTTCCCTATAAACTCCCATCGAAAATTTTTTTTTATAGATTTTTAACACTGGGAAATTGAGGGATTAATCTAATTTTATTGATAATTTTTTAAATAGCTTTATTTAGACTTGTTTCTGTTACAGTAAATATTACTATCGTTATATTTTAGTGTATTTATATTTAATAATTTAATGGTCATGTTTCTGGTCATGTTAATATATAAATTATATAATTTTAATAAATGGGTAAACTAAATGGGTCACAGTTCTGTTTAGAAGTCAAGTATTGGAAGTAGTTGTGTGTGATTGATTGTCCTTGAAGGTGACCTTTCATTATACATTTTACTTGCTTTGATCTGCAGTGAGCAGGTGCTGGTTTGTGAGCTCCACATCTGTCAAAGGGAAACGCAGCACACCACATTGGGTGTTTTATGAATGCGTCATGTTTTAGTGCTCGGTGAAGTTGCTCCCTGGATGGATATGTGTGTGGCTATACATTTAGGGGTCTAGATTTTTCTCACATAGATGTGTATTTTAGTTTATTGGTTTTGGCAAGTTAGTTTGACTGTTAGCTATTTATTGATGTATTGTGTTTCGAATCGCTTGCACTCCTATATCAATTATGGTCTGCAGATGCACTGCTTTTTCCCCTGCGTCCTCACAAATGCTATCTCTGTAATATAGATTGTAATTAAACTGCCTCTCACTTCTTACAAAAGGCTGAGTTTTGCCCCAACGCCGGACTTGCAGGTAGAGTAATCGGCCAGATATATGTGTGCTTGTCTGCTGCAACCCCTTCATGCAGAGATTACCTCATACTCTTTCTCTCTAGAGATTATGCATTTAGCTGGGGACAGAATTGGGTCAGGAGCCCTCAATGGTCGATCTCTCTTTGGTATCCTTGCACCTTTCTTCCTAACTCTCTCTCTCACACATATGCTCTCTCTCTATTCCATCTTTTTTCTTCTCAAAGCTCCTTCATTTCTTCTGTCGTTCTACACCTAATTTTTCATTCTATTTTTATCGTTCTCCCTTTCTCCTCACATTTCTGTTCCCCTCAATTGCTCAGTTTGCTGTTTGCTGGGTTGTCCTCATGGGTGTAGACCTGCACTCTTTCCCCCTCTGTTCTGCCAGGCTTTGCCCCAGGACTTGAAATTTGTCTTTGACCCACTTCATTGTTTTTAATGGTTTATAAGAAGTTGAAGGTTGGACTTCGGTTACTTCAATTTTTGTGTATGTCTTTTGGGAGAAATTCCTAACATTTGTTGTGCCCCAGTTCTTCGCTTTTGGTTTGGCAACTATTTTTACAGTATCTAGCTACATAGTTACATTTGATTTGGAATGGCAAACATAGCCTGAATATATATATAAATATTTACAGATTTTCTTGTACAATCCAATTCTGATCGACAACTTCATACGTATAAGATGCATTACTATGCATAAAGGACAATAAAGACATGTATATTGTTACAAAGATTTTTAAATTGATAAATGTTCTAATCATCAAAAAAATCTTGAAATAAAATGTATCGTTTCCACAAATATATTAAGCAGGGCAATGGTTTTCAAAATTGATAATCAGTTGCTGGGCACCCATCTACAGTAGCATATTAATGGAAGTCCGTTATGTAAAGTTGCAATATTACAATATATATAATTTTAAAAAAGTAAGAGTAGCTTTAAACAAAGACCAACTGACTTGTCAGTGTTTGGTCTATCTTAGACACATCCCTTCTTTTCATCTCTCACTTTTGATCCTAGATAAAAGAAGAGGGCTTGACACTGTACACAAACACACAATGCTGCCTTTTGAAGGAAAATACATTTTCTCCTGTATTCAACAACAGTTCCATTTTTTTTTTTTTTAGAGTGCAAGGTCTTAAACAATGATTCAACCTTGAATGCAGAACCCAATTTCCAATGATTGTATTCATTGTGAAGGTCTTTGGGACACAGTGAAGCGTGAATGATTCTCTTGTTTGTGGGACGCTGTTGACAAGTTGACGAATTCCATACCAAACTGCATTGGTCATTAGTGTTAGCATTATATTGAAGAATGGATGGGAACTGGGGGTGACACTCACTGTATATGCATTGTGGCTCCATAATCTCTTACACGGCACCTGCAACTGCACAATAGCCATGCTGTGATTGAGTCTGAGGATGACAATGGAAAATGCAAAACAAAAGGATTATTTAGAAAATAGAAGTAATCATGCAGTGATTTTATCATTACTTTTTTAACATAAAAAAAATAAGATAAGATTGTATTGCATGACCCGAGTTGCTGTTTTTGCATTGCATTGACATCTGTATGTATGAGTCAGAGAGAAGGTGTCTAGTTCATTTGAATAGTTTAATGCATCATGAATTACCATATGTTTGCTACCATGTTAGTTTGCTAAAGTAATGCATAAATACGATTTTAGTATTTTTTAGGATTGTAGTAATACGAACTAGTGTATATAGATTAACATTTAAAGATGTTTGAGGGAAATGGCAATTTGCAAGTCACTGCATTTGGAAATGCAGATTACAAAAAAAATTCTTTGGACCAGGAATCTGCATTTAAATAGGTTAAGTAAGGAACTTTTTAGTACTGTATGATTGGCATTTTAAAGGCTGTGGAAGTTGGCATGCTCTAGTTTTCAGTAGCAGATACTGTGGGTCAGAGCAGCATCTGTGGTTGTGCAGTGAGGTTAGACACTGATGTAGACAGGCAGGCCTACAGAAACTGCCTGGGCTGTAAAGCAGACTGATCTCTAACACAGGTGACTCAGTGCTGCTTTGCATTTCAAACAAGCCTGATGTGGCCCTGGAGGAAGTGCACATACCTACAGGCATGCGCATACACGCTCAAGATGCACAAGTAAACCTATGCACACTTTGATTTTAACAAGTCACACTGTGTCCTTGACTTGCAGATGACAGTGAAACTACACACTAACAGAATAGTTAGTCTTCAGTATGGAGGAGGTAGAAGTCATGATGAAACGAAAATGGTATATAAACAGATATAACAGATTATTAATAGTTGTAACGGATTATTGAAAAATAATGTAGGTAAGGAATTTGGCTCTGTCTGTCAGTGGTTGTCTCTGATTTTAATTTTTGTTCTATGCCTTGAGCAGACTTTGTTTTGACTTTTTGAATTGAAGTATGTTATAGTGCCCGTATATTGCTTCAGGCAGTTGTCCTTATCCCTTTTTTATTGTACTGTAGTTATTATGTTTGGATATGGAGTGATCTATAGACATTGTTTGCTGTTTCCTTTAAATCCTGTTGGCAGACTCCAGGTGGCATGGATTAGGCCTGCTTACTAAGTGGTAATTTGGAGAAGATGCTATTAGTTTTTGCAGATGTTTGGATGTAAGAGTAAGAATGAGAGACAGATCCCCCTTTTTTTCTCTTTTTCCTTCCCCCGTGTCCTGATTATTGTCTGATACATTAATTAGGATTCTAAGTGTCTCCAAGCTCCTGCTCTATTGCCCTGAGGTGCGTTCTCAGGACTGCTGCGCATGAAGCAAGACGCCACGGGAGGCCATCGCCCCTCCGTCGCCATGGAAATGAAGTGGTGGGGATGGGGTCTATTGAATGGATCCCATATTTTCCCTCCATGGGTGACAAGAGTCTGTGCATGTCTTTATCTGTGTTTGTACTAAGCGTGTGTGTCTTTTAGCCAGAATCAGAACTGTACTGTCCCTTAAAAATGCAGCATTTTTAGAGAGAAGCATGTACTGATGATTCTCATTTAAAATATACCTTCTGGTGACAAAAGGTGTTGACGTAGCCTTACAAGAATTCTACTGTTTAGGTTGTAGCATTGAAAAGGGCAAATAATTAACTTGTGCCGAAGGACGTTGAAGGAGCGCTGTAATTTGCTTTTGTCCAACTGACTTTCAAAAGCAGAAAAATGAAGTTTTAATCTGAACGTCATCATTAGTTGACCATTTACTGATACACTGCACATTTTCCCACCAACATTTGTTAAATTGAAATGTTGAGTAACATTTCACCAACACATGAGTTTCGCTTACTAAAACATGTTTCTCTTGTTTTTTTTCTCGTTCCATCCCACAGGTGATTGTGTACTCAGGTGACAGGGCCTTTGAACACTACTATGAACCTCTCAAAGGAAGAGTTCACTTCAACTCCGCTGACCCTAAAAATGGTGATGCTTCCATGAACATCATGGGTCTGAAAGCCGCAGACACAGGAACCTATCAGTGCAAGGTGAAGAAGGTTCCTGGTATCAGCAGCAGGAAGTTCCTCTTGACTGTCATGGGTGAGTGGAAAAATATAACTTAAGCTTATCTCGTTATCCAGTTTCTAACCCTGCCTATACAAAGGTTTTTGCGTTCTTGAGAAACACACTCCATTTTTATTTTATTTTATTTTGGAAAGTGAGCTGTAAAACTTGAGGGAAAGTCCTGAGTGACAATGTATTGATCTGCACCGTAAATGCACAATAAAGTTTGATTTCACAGGCCCTCTGACATGCCTTTCAAGGTCTACATTGATCGATGTCAACAGCAAGTGTGATATCAGTGCTGCGTCGTGTGTGAAATATCACCTGTTCCTTGTTGTGTTGACTAGCGCCAACACAGGAACGCCCTAGGCAAACATGCACGCCAAACAAGGCCATCAGAAGCAACTCCACAAACAGTGACGTCATTTCCCGAAACTTAATACCCACACAACCGAGATGTGTATTTGCATTGCAGATAGATGAATAGCAAAGATTAACAAAAAGAAACAGGAATAAGATTTCAGTAGAGGTGAAATCCAATATTTAACCTGTGATATTTTAATTTTATTTAAATATTTTATTTATTATGATCAAGATTATAATTCTAATAATATTAATTAGCAGAACTGTTTACAACATTTATATCAAATCAGAATATTGCAGATTTCAAAGGTTCTTTTCAATTGTAATAATTTTTACTGTTTTTGATAAAATAAGAATGTGTATTTTATATATTATTTAATTATATGATTTACCTTTTTTTAATAGAGTATTGTAAATAATAGAGTATATAGAGTATAAGTAAAAAAAAAAGTAAAATAAAGGTGCATTTAGTTTTTTTTTTTTTTTTTAGTTTTAGAATCAGAATCTTTAAAGTTCAGTAGTATTTGCCAAAGACAAAGCAGTGAGAGTGGCTGATTGATTGATCAGTGTCAGATCATGAACCAGTGATTGTTTAGGCAAGAGACTTTATTGGACTTAAAGTCCACTAATTTATGAAAGTCAAGGACTGTTTGGCAAGAGCCGACCCGATGATTGGAGGTGGACCACAGTAAGACAGATGGAAGGACACAGATTGGTTGTGCTCTCAGCAGTTGATGAATGCAGCTGTTCTCTCTTTGCCTGCTCCCTTCATTGTCCATCCTCATCCTATCGCTGATGACCGCGGGGACTCTGTACCTGCATTCAGAGCAGATGCTGTCTGGCTGCGTGCGTGTGTTCCTTACTAAATGTGTCTCCATCAGAGATAGCAGTCCAAGGGCATTCACTTGAAGGGGCTGTATAAGTGCTACATTGCCACCTCAGAGAGACACGGCTCTGCTCTACTGATACAGAAACACTGCTTTTAGTAGACGCAAACAAATTTCAGCTCTTTATCTTCAAATTTGTTCTCAACCAGACAGCTTTATATTGGTTAATTACAGTTGAGGCATGTAGCTTAAAGGGTTTGAAGTTATCCGCTCTATTATTCTATTATTATACTGTTATTCTTTTGTTAATATTTTAAATAAGCTTTTTTTGTATTTTTAGTTTTATTTTAAAAAAAAGAAGGTTTTTATTAATTGTGCTTTTGTCATTTTTATATATATTTTTTATATTTATTTGTATTTATTTCTGTTTGTCATTGAAAATTATTTAAAATTAATTTAGCTAACAATGTAACATTTCAAATTTTTTACATTTTAAAATTTTATTCTAATATTTGTTTTGTTAGCTACATTTTGGTTATTGTGAATTATTAAAATATTTTAACAATAATAACAAGACTGCTCACTTAACAAAGACTGATGTTCGTTTAATAGCTCCACTGATCTGGAATTCTCATATTTTTTTTCTGTATTTCTATTAGAAACAATAATTAAATGGATGTTTTTCAAAATAGCAAGTTTATTATACATTCATTATCCCAGTCATTTTTAGTAAGTTTATTTGTTTGATACAATAGCATGTTTTAAAATGTTACATTTAGCATGTCTCATCATAACTTATTTCACAGACTGAATGAAGCTGTCTCCCAAATTTTGTTGATGCCATCAGTACTTGCAAATGACATGCTTCAAGATTGTTAACTTAAGGTGAACTATGTATGTAGCATACAAGGTGGGAAAAAAAATCATCTTTTCCCAGACAGCAGAAAATAAAATTACTTGACCTTTTTCTTTTCACGCCTTTATGCGTCTGTAGTTGCATCGGGCAGTTTGACTTTTTCGTTCTTGTTTTTCTCGCCTTTATGACCAGTCAAGTGCGATCACCTCAGAATGCCTTGGTCACACTGCTAAGCTGTAAAACAACATCATCTTATAGAAAATGTATAATAATTTTATAATAATAAAAAAACAGTTTTTCTTAAAGTAACAGGTACAGATTGTTAGTGTGTGTGGGTATGTGTGTGTGGTGGGGGTTGGTTTTAAGCATGTGCATTAGTCACTCTACACCTTGATTTCTCCCGCCCACCTGTCCATCACCACACATTTAATTTCTCCGTCAGAGGAAGCTGCTGTGCTCTGACCCCTCATCCTATTAAATTGCTGTTCAGTCCTGCCGGCTGTTAATCCTCACATCTCTAAGCCTCTGTCCCAGCAGCCCCAGAGATCTGTTTTTTACAGCTTTTATTATCAAACGATGATGTCGATGGAGACTCAAATGCAAACACCCTACCCAAGGTTGGGAGGAATCACAGAGAGCAACTATTGACATTCTTCTGTCTGTCTTGCCCTCTATCTCTTTATTTTGTTTGTGGACTGTCTCCCTCCCGTTCTGTCTCTTTGCCCTCCTTACATGGGGCTCTGTATCTGTCTCCTCCTGGTTTTAATTTAAAGTTTTGTTTGTCTTTGAATTCCCGTGTCATCTCCTGCCAAGCGAGGAGGGGGTCTGTTTCCTCAGGCTTTGGTTTCTCCTCAGAGCTCCCTATGTTCTCCACCTTCCCCCCATCCAATCCCTGACTATCTTTCCACATATCTATTCCTCCCTCCTTTCCTTATATACATAGATTTCAACCACTTTCCCTGCTGTTTTAATGCATATCTCTGTAGAAAACACATGCTGTCTATCTTACAATACCCACCCTCTCTGTCTGCTTTTGTTTGCTCTTTTATCTCAAAGAATTTTGACACTCGCTGCTCTCTGATTTTAATTAAGTTGATTGACAGCACCCGTAATAGCAGCAGCTGTATCCATTACCGTGATCATGGCTTCCTATGCTGTGATTAGTTATGATGCAGTGAGAGTGCATATGGGTGGAGTGTGAAAGAAGGGCCTCAGGGACCCGTCCTTTATGTCCGTGATGCACCATATGCGAGATGAGAGATGATATTTGAGCTGTTAGCTGGTCAGAGTGGAATTATGATATTTTCCTCCTCGAGATAATTGCCTGAAGTTATGGTATCATACATAAACCTTTGCTATACTCATATGTACTGTGTAGTTTTATTTGCACAACACAACATACACTTTGTACTGAAATGTGTTCAGAAATCTTTAGCATGAAATCTTATATTAGTTTTATGCCTTTTAAGTGATTTATCTTTTTATGGATTTTTTTATTAGATTAAGTACTTTTAGTTCTTAATACTACTAATGATAAAAAATATTTTTCACAAACGTTCATTCATTAATTAAGTCATGTGATTTGAATGATTAATTTTTATTTTTTTTAATTTTTTCTAATGATCTCATCTTTCTGTTTCCTCTCCGACAGTGCGCCCCTCTAAGCCCAGATGTTATGCTGAGGGTGAGACTTATTCAGGGAAAGATATGGTGTTGAGGTGTAGCTCTGTGGAGGGCACACAACCAATGAAGTATGTTTGGGAAAGAATCACAGGCAATAACCTGCTGCCGCCCCTGGCAGTGCAGGGTAAGTTCCTTGACTCAAGTACCTTGAATTTTTTATTTTTATTTACAATTTTGATAAATTGTCATAACTGTCAGATGCCTCAGTTGAAATGAAGAATCTGTCTGCTGCTGTGCACAGATCCATTCGGGGGCACCATGAGTCTGAAGAATGCGACTGAGGCAGCTTCGGGAACATACAAATGCACAGCTAAAAACAATGTTGGAACAGAAGTGTGTTTGGTGGAGGTCAATATCACACAGCGTGAGTCTTCATAAGCGTGCATATTCTTCTTTTAACATTAAAATAGCAATCTCTGAATTTCAGCCAATACCCAAAGTGTTGGATCTTTGTATTTTCCTCATTGTCTAACTACAGTGATTTGGTGAATGGGCTCATGGATAATGCCTTAGACTCTAAACTTTATCTCAAAGTTCTCTCTTTCTGGCACTTTGCAGCCCCTAACACAGCCGGCGTCATCGCAGGGGTAGTTATCTGCATTTTACTGCTTCTCATTCTTCTCGCCCTCCTCCTCTTCTGCTTCTGCCGTGCCCGCAACAAGAAGAAGTATGAGAAGGAGATAGCCTACGAGATCAGGTACTACACAGACACACACACTTGACTGTATACCTTAGGCATGTCTATGTGAACCAGGAGTTCTTGAATAAAAACACCTGTTAGTGTAGTTATAATAACACCTACTTCTCAAATAGCATTCTTAATGCAGTCAACGGTATTCAGCCTAATTAGAAAAAGAGCAAGAATGAAAGAGAAAGGGAGCTCTTGGCCCAGATGCCATTTGGTACAAGTCACTGTTCCTACGACTATGATTCACTGAGCATCTACATCCAATCACACACCTCCCCAAGGCTCACTGACCAAACAAAGTGGATGGCCAGCGAAACTGACTAGTGATGGCGTCACTCTTCCCCTCTTACCCCTTTTGTCTTTAAATAAAAGGCTGGTGTAATCAGTTCTGTGCGTTTGTTTGTTCAGTCGATTCCTGCTCTGTCAGTGCCTCCCTTTCTCGCTCCCCCGACCTATTGAAATAGCATTCCTCTCTGTGAAGGGGCAGGCTGTGGGTCAGGCCCTGTATTAGGCCCCCCTTGGACCCCGGCGCTGGACACTCTGTCTGGGAGCCATGCGCTGCCTCACATAGGCCTTGACAAAAGAGGATTATCCAAATAAGCCAGCTTCTCTTAGAGGAGACCCCGCTGTCTCGCTCTCGTTTGCTGTGTTCTGTGCTGTAATGGATTATTGCTGCTGAATACTTGTTAATTTGGAGGATGGGGAAGAGCAAGCCCGATGGGCGACACTGGAAATCCATCCATAGTCTTATTCAGCCAATATGAGGTTGAAAATAAACTTTTTACAATAATTAACAAAACTGCACAATTTTTTTCTGCCAAATCAGTCATATGGTGCAACCAACAAAGTTATATGATCTAACCAAAAAGCAATACAAAACAAACAAACAAAAAGAAACCAGTTAAAAATATAGTATAATGAGAGTGTATTATCTGTGTAAATGTTGTAATTTGACCATTTAGTTACAATTTACAGTTAGTTGGTAGAAATGTATTATATATCTTACATGTTTTTCCTAAGTGCAAAAAGAAACTCCCTCACTGATTTGATTGAACACTATTTTCCCTCCCTCCCACAGAGAGGATGTCCCCCCGCCAAAGAGTCGTGTTTCCACCGCACGCAGTTTCACCAGCGTGGGCAGCCAGCGCTCCTCTCTGGGCTCCATGTCACCCTCCAATCTGCACGAGTACACCAAGCCCCAGTACGACAAGATACCCTCTGAAGAGTACGAGAGGCCCCCTAGTCGCGCCCCTATTGCCCCACCCAGCAGAATGGCCGGCCCCAACCTCAGCCGCATGGGGGCCATCCCTGTCATGGTCCCTGCCCAGAACAGGGATGGGTCCATTGTGTAAAGCTGAACTGGGATCATTCTCCACACAGTTTAGACTGTCACTATTCTATTCATCTTTCTAGCGGATTTTGTGAAGGAGCAAAGGAAGGCTTCTGCATAGTCAAACTCAGCTGTACCATCTCTGATAATACAGTTTGACTCTCAGAACTTCAACGAACATTAACAAAAACTTTATTCAATAGGATGCGGATATGTGATTGATTCACCTGCTCCTTTTTTTGTAAATAATCCAATGCATGATATTCTTTTTTCTTTTTAAAAATAGAAGGCCCTTTCTAATATAAGGCACTTGAATTGTTTGCCTATTAAGTGTTCTCCAGAGATGAAATGACACTCATTGAAGTAAATGAAATGTTATGTAGTACAAACCATAATTCTTGGCTTTAGATGAAAACTCCCAAGTTATTTGTTATTCTTTTTTGCCTCTTTATCAGTTTGAAACATTTTCAGGCAACTTTAAACCATTTATCTATGACAATTATTATCTCTTTATGCTACAAAAGCCTGGTAAAGATTTACTCAAAGGTCTGTGGAAAATATGTGGGTTGGCTTTGGTTTCTGGATGAGATTGTTTTTAAAAAAAGATAAAAGCGTTAGTTTTGGATTGAGAATTATTTACATGTGATATATATATGAACATGAGATTGATCTGACAATGAGCTAATACTGTGATTCTTAAACAGCTTTGATTTTTATGGAACGTTTGGCAGTTGTAAACCCCCATCGGTACATGTCGGAGTGATTAGTGTTCAAGTCTCTGATTGGTTGTTTGCTTATGCTTTGATTGGTTTGTGACATCCGCTTCCCCTAAACCTACAGCGTAGTGGTAGTCATCAAAATAAATAAGATTAAAAGGTTTATTTCAAAAGAGGCTCAAGCTGGGTGGTAAAATATGGTTCACTGAGCAATCAAGCTTTGGCAAGTGTGAATGCCCTGTGCCCCAGCCAGGCCAGTAAAGCTGATCACAGATGTCTCGGAGATGCTAATCCTAAACCTGCATTTGGCCTGGCTCAGCTCGTCCCGCTTTAAAGCTGATTGTCAATTCGCCATGTCAGTTTGTAATTGATTTATTAGATGAAGGATATTTTACTGAAGGATTTGTCAACAAATGAATTTAAAGTCAATTGAAGGAGGTCTGAAGACTGTCCTTAGATTTTGAATGTTTATGAATTAGTGTATTGATTAGGATTAGTCTTAACACTCTTAAGTCACCGTATTCACCACAGTGAGCGTCACCAGTCTTTCTTAACGTCTGAGTTACTGTAGATGTCATCCCACAGTGCCTTTTTTAACTTTGGGTGTAACAAACTGGTGACCATGTCAACAGTGTAAGAAAAATTACAAAGCAATCATCAATTAAAGTATATTTTGATTAAGGATTAGTTAAAATGCAAAATTTAAAATTACTTGATTTGTTGCCAGTTTCTGTGCTACGAATATTATTCAATATATTGATACATGTATATTTTTTGTTTCGTTTTTTTTTCTTATAAATGCTGGATTTAGTCTCATGAAAGGGTATTGTGTATGCTGACAACTATATGCTATCTGTCTGTCTGTGTTTCTGTTGTACACAAATAGCTGCCTTTTGACCATCTGCTTGTCTTTTGACCAGGGCTCCTGTTGAATGTGTAAATATATTTACTGTAATGTTTAGTTTGCATTCGTCTTTGCGGCTGTAATATGCTGCCGCTCTGGCTGTGAATTTGATGAAGGGCAAGAGCATGATCAGGCTTATCATCCACCATCTGGATAAGGTATTATTAACATTTATTATGCATATGTTGTCATTACGCAAAAGCACACGCACTAGTGATTTCCCTGGCTTTTATTTATTAAGCCTGTACAGGATAAGTTCGGCTTGTTTAAATACAGAGACTAATGCCAGTGTAAACATGAAAAATCTGATCTTTGATCAGCAAACCTTTACTTCTAGCTGTGCGAATTGACATCTTTGAACCAAATCATCTGTTTTCTGCTTGGATGGGGCCCATTTGGTATTTCATTACAGTAGAGGTTAGGCCGGTTCTCTGTACAGTGCCATTTAAAGAGATAGATACTAATAAGAGACAACCAATGATTATTAACTGTAGGTGTTTTCTTTAAAAAACTGTACTAATATTAACTTTTTTTTCTTGTTTGGTTTGCACATCATGTAAAATACATGTTTATTTTTTGTGTGCTTTTGTGATGTATTTTTAAATAAAAATGAAACTATCATTCTACACACTTTCACTGAGATATTCACTCATTCCCTCTTCTTCATCCTGCTCTCCCCAGGCTACTGGAGGGACTGTCGCTTTTCAGAGTGATTAATTTTAATCTCCCGTTGATTTCCACCTCTAACTCCAGGTGAGGCCATTCTCTCGCTGCCTAATGACCGCAATTAATCAATGACTCGCAAAAGCACCGCCGGCTTCGCTGACCAAGAGCAACAGACCTGAAGCGATGGTGGTTTGTGTGCGTGAGAAAAAACTCAGTGCATGTGGAGTGGTGCCCTTGAGGGTGCTTCATAAAACATGCTGCCCGAGTCAGTCAGCCGAGTCATTGCAAATAGCTAATTTGTACCGCAAGTTCAGCCATTGTGCGGGTTTAAGACAGGTAAATCAACGTGTAGAAACGGGTGACAAATTGCTTCGCTTAGCTTTGATTAAACTGAGGGTCAAATAATTGGCTTTTGAAAGAATCGTATATCGTGGGTTTAAATAAATAAACAACTGAGTAATGCATTTTGTTATGGTTGCAAAACTTGTAAGTTAGTTCACCAAAAAATAAACCCAAATCTCAATTCCAAATTCAGGTAAGGCACTGAAAAAAGAATTCTAGAAACAATTTTCACTCAGAATTTGTACATTTCATAATTACAAAGAAAGGTCAAGTATTTTCTTGTAAAACACTGATAAATTCTTAGTGTGCTGGCAATTTTGGTTACTAGACTTGTACTTATGTTTTACACACTTGAGAATTGAGTGGCCTGCCTTTTTATACAATTATTTCTGAAATGGACAGATGCACATGAGATTGAAAATTGCGTTATATTATGTT
>JAUCNO010000002.1:5222404-5235583 GCA_032353835.1 Enteromius viviparus | reverse complement strand
TATATATATATATATATATACACACACACACACACACACACACACACATTCAGTACCAGTAAAAAGTTCGGAAATTGTAAGATTAGTAATATTTTTTAGATGTTTTTTTATGTTCATCAAGGCTAAAATCATGGGTTTCCATTTTAGTTGTTTTAATATACTTTAAGTGAACGTTTTGCAAATAACGCATTTCAAGAGGAACGCGATACGAGTTAATCCTACACAGCCCGACGGCTCATCAGCTAATCAGTCCCCCTTACCAACTTCCAATCACCTCATTTTCCTTTCACTATATAAACTCCAGATTCCATTCCATCCTCAATCTCGCTTCAAGCACAGCTTTCGTGCACGATCTCGCCACCAGACAAGCTGCCTAAAACGCCGATTGCTCGTCCGAGCTCGATTAAAAAGGATTTAGCCACTCTCCTAGCCCCAGCCAGCCTTCAGCCAGTTTGCCTGAATTCCCACGGGAGTCCGCGGCTCGTGCCCCCTCAGATCTCTTTTCACTCTCCATCCGCCAAAGCAAACCCACAGAAAAGAACCCACGCTACTCACCACTTGCCGGCTTCCTCCTCCATTCTCCTCCGCCCGGACGCAGAATCAAACACCCAGCGTTGTAACGTTGTAAGCAGCGCCGAACTGGCCGGCGCCCCCAGATGATGTCATACGCAGTTCGCGTATCCACGACGCCAGCACAGCATTTCCTTTCACTTCCCCACGGTCACATAACGTATTTGACACACCCATTCACCCCTTTTTTGGGTCATTGATTTATTTAGCCATCGATTTTATTAAACCAACTGTACAATTTGTCAGTACATGTATAATAACCCCCACCTCCGTTAGAGGCACTCCCTTTCCCACCCCAGCCTCCATTAGAGGCATCCCCATCCCCTTACCTCTTCTATCCTATTGTTCCCCACATTTAGTTTATATTGTTTTGCTCGCTTGCCCATGTCTCTGTCTCTACCAGCAGGTCGCCGGATGATCCAGCTCCCCAGTCCACCCTGTCCCTTACACACCATAAGTCTTTACACAATTATCACGTGTTTAAATTGAACTAGAAATTAGGAGCTGGGCGCCCGGCCAGAGGAGAAATTGACCCAACTAAGCTTGGTTCTCACAAGGTTTTTTTTTCCCCCCATTCTCTCATGGATGGGGTTTTGGTTCCTTGCCACTGTCGCCTTTGGCTTGCTTAGTTGGGTACACCTGATTTCTAGATATTATCGTCGTCCCAACTACAGAGATCGTCTCTGCATTTGATAGTTTATTCTCGTCATTATACATTACCATCACTCTGTTTTCTACTATTTTCCTTCATCCCGCATCCTCTCTCAATGCCTTCTTTTGGGTGCAACTAATTTGGCTGCTGTCCTTAAAGCTTTTTTGGGGGGCAGTACGGGACCGAGCCGAACTTCGAACCCTGCCCTCAGGGTTCGAGGGTCCTGAAATTATTCTCATATGCTGATTTATTATTACAAATTATTACAAATTTCACTTTGTAAATTACATTAATATTTCTATTTAAAATAAATGCGATAATACTTTACAATAAGGATAATTAGTTAACAGTAATTAACAACATTAGTGACATGAACAGAGAATAAACAATACTTCTACAGCATTACTTAATCTTACCTAACTAATGGCACCTTATTGTAAAGTGTTACTATAAATGCTTTTCTTTTTAACATTTTATTCATTTAAGAATCAAAAAATAAATAAATCAGCATATTAGAATAATTTCTGAAGGATCATGTGACACTGAAAACTGATGCTGAAAAATCAGCTGTGCATCACAGGAATTAATAAAATTTTAATGTACATTTTTATTTTACATCGCAATAATATTTTACAATATTAATTTTTTTCAACAATTTTTGATCAAATAAATGCAGCCTTGAGTAACATAAGAAACATATTTTAAAAATATAAAAAAGTCTTACTGGTTCCAAACATAATAAAACAATATTTTTTTTATTTGTTTGTTAAAGATTGGGATGGGTGGATTAACACGCAGTCAAAACTAGTCATACATGATTGAAATGACATGCGGGTAAATAAAACAAGACAACATTTTGATTTAAAAACTGGAGAAATTGAACGTTTTCCTGGGTACTTCACAGCACTCTTCAGTGAATAATATGGGAGCACCCCCTGCAAGCTTCAAGTAATTGTTTACCGATCCTCCATAGGATGCCGTCCCCTCAGAATCCTTCTTTTCCTGGGATTTATTTCTTCCCTCAGAGCAGCCGTGCTACAGGGACACCCAGGAGGTAAAGCAAGGCTCTGAGGCTGCTTCATCCTGATCAAATCTCACGACCACTTACTGTAGCAGAGTGCCAGAAGCTATTAGCAGTATCCTGACGAAGACGCACTCAGACAGGGGCTCCTACCATCACAAAGATGTCAATTAGCATCAAGAACGACAGGTGCCTGTAGCCCAAGCAGCATTTACTTGTATGCTGTGTGTGGCTCTCAGTGAGGGACAAAAGAGAGAAAGAACCAGAAATCCGCAAAGATGTGTGCTTTTACTTCTGTTTTAAACCTAGGAAGCTGAATACTGCCTACAGAGATAGCTGCATACTGAGGCAACATACTAAATGAAATCAAAAACACAAGCGACTGTTTTGAAACGCTCTACATACTGCGTCATGCAAAAAAAAAAAGTGCTCTGTACGCAAAACACAGGGGAGACTTGACTCACAATTGATTTACTACAGCTTATGTACTGTTGTTGTTTTTTGGATTTACTTTTACCCTGAGATTGCAATGCATTATAGGATTGTGTTCTCCATAAATGATGATGCTGCCTAAGAATACTGTTTTCATACAGATAAATAGATGAGAGGTTTTAAGAGGATTTATATTAAATAAATGCTGTTTTGTTGAATAAAGATGATAAAAAATATTTCTTGACCATCAAATCAGGATATTATAATGATTTCTGAAGGATCATGTGTCACTGAAGACTGGAGTAACGATGTTGAAAATCAGCTTAGCTCACAGCAATATTGCAAAATATATTCAAAGAGAAAAAGTATCATTTTAAATCATTTAAATATTTTATAAATGTGACCATGAACGACAAAACCAGTCATAATAATGGTCACTTTTTAAAATTGAGATGTATACATCATCTGAACGCTGAATAAATAAGCTTCATCTGATGTATTTGGTTGAAAAAATTAGAAAAGCTGGAATTTAAGGGTGCAAAAAATATATAAATATAGAGAAAATCCCCTTTAAAATTGTCCAAATTAAGTCCTTAGCAATACATATTACTAATCAAATACTAAGTTTTCCTAATGAAACCTAATGATTTTTGGTATAAAAAAAATATTTTCCTATTGGCTATTGCTACAAATACCATGCTACCCTATTTTGATAAATAACTGCCTTGGTGAACATGACATACACTTATTAAAATAAAAAAAAAGTATTGACCCCAACAATTAACAAACATACTCTTTCTTGCCTTAAACCTGAAAACTGTTAACATCAAATTAACCTGAAATATGAATTTAAATGGGACAGTAAATAACCCAAATCCCACAACTCCCTGTTGTGTTTGCAATAGTCATGTGCAAATATACCAGCAGATGATAATAAGGTTCTGTATCTCAGTCAGTCCCAAATGGGAATAGCACTCTTCTTCTGGATAAGTGTTTGGCATGGCTGTCTCGGTAAACATCCAACATCCCAAAGAGCACTGCAAACACGTTCCATATTCAACTGCAAACAGCCTCTTTCAGCAGCGTGTGTTGTGGGAGCCTATCCGTGACTAATGAGTAATGACTAATTTCCTTACTGAGAGACAGCTGGAGTTCTCTAGAGAAGCCCAAAACAATAAAAGTGTTTGTCTATGAGCTTTAAACCCATACATTTAACAAATGTACCACACGTAAAGCTGCCGTCATACAAATCCCTAGCTGGAGATGAGAGTGTAAGCCTGGTGACTTCACTACCCCCCCTTTGAGACAGCAACATGGCTAATACCCAACGAAACTGATCCGTGACTCAACTCGTCTCGATAGACCGTACCTGAGCGCAGGACTGTGGGGGTGTGAACCAATGTCAAGCCTTTCCAACAGATCTGTCGCTGGAGAATATAAGGCGTCCCCGCTGTCATAACAGAGAGAGAGAGCGAGAGGAAGTGGGACCTCCACTGAGAGTCTCCTTTGATGGGCCATTCGTCTTGGCACACTCAGCTGATGTCAGATCAGTATTAACCCAAGTGTGAGTGGTAATGACTCACTGAAACGCTGGTTCAGATACTCCCACACCTGGAGAGATGGATTAAACAAAGAGGGCATGAGACGGGTTTATCAGGTGTCTGTAATGCAAAGGCAATGTGTTGTAATTAATCACGATTAGTGCAAGCTAATTTGCATGTGATTTTTTTTGCTCTCTACTGTTTGCTATTAGAATCAAGTGCAGTTCTTTTTGTATTCCTTCTCTCATTTTTTCTTTCTCTTACTTCGTACATCTCTTTTTTGATGGGTGCATCTTTTATTTAGTCACGAATGAACGTGAATATTCTTATTGAGGGCTGACTGTACTCACCAGGTCTCATTTTGATGAAAGAGTTTTGTTGTCGTAAAGCTTTATCAGCTATCCTTCAACAGCACTGTTACTTAACTGAAATACATCTACAAAAAACTAATAGTTCCGCTTTTATGAAATTATTTGGCCCGCACCAGCCCGCCCCGCACCACTGTATATATTTTTACAACCCGCCCGCACCTCATCTCACCCGCGAACATTAAACGTTACGTTTGCTGTGCAAAAAAAAGGCATCCACTGTACCGGGGTTTAATTTATTTCGCCTGGACTCCAGCACCCGGCCAGCAGAGCTGAATATGTGCTCGCTTGATGTACAAGTGGCTGGCACTGGTAGCTGCTTGGCTCTTTCGTGACTTGTCACATGACGTAACCTTATCAAAGAACTTGATAAAATATGAAAACAGATATTCCCAAATATTTAATATAGGCTATAGGGAATTGCACGCAACATACATGGATTTTTAATTTAATTTTGTTTTTAATGACCCACCCCGCAAATAAAGTGACAATTTCTTTACTTGCCCCAACCCGATCCGCGGGTTGCCTGTGGGGTCCGCGGGTTACGAGATGACCAGCGCATCACTAGTATGCATGAATGCCACCTGTGTTCTTTTACCAAGTTGCTATGCCAACTGCATAACTTCTTCTTTGAATATTCAGTTTAGTTGTTATTTAATTTACCCCCATGGGTTATGAAAGGTTCATATGTTGGTTTTGGGAGTCCCAAACAACAGGCTGACAAGGCCAAAAACCAAACCACTTTCATTTTCTTATAATGTGCATTTATTTTTATCTTATTTGTTGAACGACTCCCAAATGATTCATTCAATGATTAATTTTTCCAAACCTGTCCAGTGATTGGTTGATTTCATTTAAAGCACTGTTTGTGAGCCTTTACTGCTCCAAAAGTGACAGCCAATGGGAAAAAATAAAGTTTTATTTATCTAGGGCTGTATTCCCTACATTAGTTTACTCGTTCAGTTTACTTGAAAGACTTATGAGTGAATGCGGACACTGCATGAACCAGAAGGACGCTGCTTTTGCATAGTTTCGTGCTGCTTTATAGTTTTATAATTTGAAACAGTAGCTCCAATAATACGATTAAAGAAAATTATACGATGGCCGAGAGCACTCAACGCGCTCAACGTGCTGCAACTGAAGAAACCACATGCATACAGAAAAAAACATCAAAAAGAAAAAAACACATGCAAACTGCAACCAAACACAGAAATGTGCTGCAAACAGCACAGATCACAGCGAAAATATTTCAGGGGGACCTAAAAAAGTGACAAACCCATCTGGGACCTGATTATTTGTTCAGTGGCTTTTGATCAGAGCAGAGGTGTTGTCACTGAACTAAAAGGTGAGGTTTTTTGTTTTTATTTTAACAACCTGATCATACGGTCTTTTGGATATTATTAGACTAATCTGACTAATTACACACTTAACTGTGAAACATTATTTTAATGCTATGTTAGCTAGAGTTACTCTCAGATGGGTTCGTCAATTTTTGAGGTTCCCCTGAAACATTTGCGTTGGGGTCCGTGCTATTTGCAGCGCGTTTCTGAGTTTGGTTGTATTGCAAGAATTTGCAGCGCATGTGTTGTCAAACTAATGAAGATTTTTGTGTTTTTATTTTTTTTTTGTGTTGTTGTTTTTTTCTGTTTGCATGTGTGTTGAGCTCTCTCGGCCACTTTAAAATTATGTATAAACCACGGTAAACGATTTAATAATCAATTTACAATGAATTTGTAACTGTGTTGTAATATGCTGTATTATGCCATTGACCAGTGCTTTGTAAAATGAATGGATGAATGATTCAGCATCTCCTGGCAAAACACAGGAATTCATTCGGTGTGCAACACTCACACTGCATTTTGGGGATTCTGATGTACACTCGGTTTTGCCAACCTGATCTCACAGCAATACATACAGATTTTACGAGATGCCAATTCGCATGAATTTGTACGAATTACCTAAACATAACCCCGGCCTTAAACCTGCCCATCATGTGGTTTTAGAAAAAAAAAACGAAATCGTACGAGTGAGGTCGTATGAATTAGTACGTATTTGCACAAATTTGGCACCTCGTATGAATATGTATGAATTGCTTGTGAGACTGTGTTGGTTTTGCAGTGCATTGTGGGACTGAATGATTGTACTTTCAGATTAATTTCCAAGTATGTTTTTTTTACTTAGAGGTGTGTTAGACTACATGAAAGGTATTCAACTGACTGACTTTAGTTTTTAGTCTTTAATTGATTTAGGTAAAATAGAAAATCATTTTAGAATTAGCCATTTATTGATTATTTATTGAAAATAATTCTTTGCATAAAGCTATACATTTGTAATCTTTGGTCTAATTCTATGCAGTAAGATTTTATTTTTTTCTTCAGCCAATGAATGATAAACACATATACTGTATAGCCAATCAGAATCCAACTGACCGAAGAAGATGTAAAAAAACTGTAATGAATTAACTTTGAATAAACACAATGTTACAGTTCTCTGGATGCTAACAAAGTCAAATGCAAACCTTTCCAAAACGTTGTTTTCTTGTTTTTTTCATCATCTCTATCAGCTCAACACAGCAACAGTGCATCAACCAATGACAGGAGTTTGAAGGCGATTAAGTCTGTTTGGCAAACCTGATTGAAATATTGTGTTTGTTTATGCAATAGTGACTCATAAATGACACACCACTGCTTCACTCAAAAGCACACGTCTCAGTTCAACAGTTTTTTAAACTTGCTTTAAATTAAAATCACCAAGTCAAATATGACGGCAAATGTTTTAGCTGAAAAACACAGAAATTAAAGAGGTTTGGAATTGCATGTGCAAATGATTCCTAATGTGAAACGAGCCTGGAGCACCAGCATGCTCTCCATCTTGTTTTCCACACAGAATCACAGTTGCTAATTACTTGTGAGTGAGTCATTGAGGTGAGTTGCTAAGTGCTTTCTGGTTGTTTCAGGCCAAAGGCCACAAAGCCTGACATGACTTATGCAAATTCCTGAGTGCTAAAATTCAGAGCGTAAAACAAGACAGTATTCAAACAATGTGGCACGTGCATATTCTAAAAAGCAGTTAGACCTAGTGAACCCATTTTTTATTTACATGACGTGACACGTCCTAGGGATTGTCGGCATGTGACTACTATGTGTTTGTAAGTGTGTTAACGTGTGTGCATGTGCATGTGGGTTTCTGATGATGCAACAGTTATGTAGTGTCTGTTAGACACCATTTGACCTTGTCCTTAATTACTCATCTCTTTCTCTGCTTTTACCTTACACTTCTAAAGTAAAACAACAATAATAACAGGACTTAAACGGTTTCAGCGGAAAACTGCCTTCAGGTCTTTAAAACTGTAAAACAGTTAATACAGTATATGAAACATTCACATTTATGCAGTTGTCAGATGGTTTTATCCAAAGAAATTTATTAGATTTACATTGCATTTAATGAGTTAATGTATTCCCTGGGAATCAAATCTTGGTATTGATTTCACATATTGAAATATTGTTAAATGTAAGTTTCTCACCAGTCTTTATACAGTATACATCATTATTTTTACAGTATTTACTTGTTTTCTATTTCTGTGTATCCCTTCACCCTGGTTACTAATAGCCAGTGTATTCTCTTTGAATTGTGATCCTTCAATCCAGTCCTTGAAGAGGGCGTACGTCTTGACATTTGAGCCAGCAGGAGTTGGACTAACCATCTTTATCTTTCCCATGCTGATCTTCCTCTTCATGTTAAGTATGAGTTATCTTCATAACACTCTTTAAAAGTGGAGTGCAGGATCTGCAAAGGATGTAGGAGGTTTAGGAGGAGAGTTTCTATGCAAACAACCACTAAATCCGTTTTTTTTTTTCTAACAAAAATCAAAAGAAGTTTTATCCTGAGGGAATGAGCTGGGCTTTTTTTTCTGAAAGCAGCCCTTAAGCAGTTTTTTGTGTGTGTGACCCAAATGAGATACTGCTATACCATTTATACTGGTTTATGTGTGAATTAATTTGACATCAAGCAGAAAAAAACTTTAATCCATCTATTCTGTGAATTGAAGCACTTCAAGTGTAGGAAGGTTCGTTGATCGTACTGGGGATGATTTAGATTTGACATGTTGCAACATTACGCCACTATTAATTGTTTTTTGCTCTGAAACATTGAAAACTGTATTTTCAATATGGTTATGGTCATTACTGTTCTTAATTTAAAATATTTGAATTGAATTTTAAGAAATAGGCAAGGGCTTTGTGACCCCTGAGCTTTTTTGAAGGCGAGTAGCCTTGAAAATAAAGAGCCCACTAAGTAGTAACAATGTTTGTTTACAGGATGAGTTGGTATATCAAATAAACAGGTGAGCAACAGATCAGCAGACGATTGCTGTAGAATAATGAGTGGAGAACTTAATGAGTCTTTCTTATTTGCAAGGAGGTTCAAGGAGCACATTAGGAGAGATCGGGTAAGACAAAGGGTAAGTATAGTAATGCAATAGAGTACTAGTGTCCACTTTTGTTACTACGAGCTTGAACACTGAAGGAGTGTGTGTGGTTTTATGTGGTCATGATTAGTGATAGCAGGTGGTGGTGACAAGTGCAACTGATTGATACTGGGGTGATTGTGATCTTTGTGAAGAGGTGAGGGTGGAGCCTGGTGTGGATGTAACATATACTCCAACACACAATGGATGATGTGTCTCCATTTTGAAACTAAAGTGTCTTTTGCTCTAAAAGCAAGCCAGTTATACTTTGAAGCTCTTCAGAGGTAATTCTCTCCTTTAAAGATTTTCTATTAAAAAAAGGTGTAAAAATAAATGAAAAATTAATCTATGCTGACAAGTGATTGCATCAACCAGAGACCAGAACCGTGGATGAAGAAACAAGCATTAATGATTGTAATGACCACTGGCTTCTTTTGAATTTTGGGAAATTAACTTTTTCTCTAGTTAAAGATGATTAAAAATCCAAATTGCTACATGATCAACAATTCCTGCCATGTCTTTAAATCAAAATACTTTTTTCTAGATGTTATCAAGAAGTAATCATGGGTTTCGAGTCAGCAGTAGATGTATGAGTCAGACTCTTTGATGAAGATGCACATCAAAAGGCAAATCTGAACTTTACATGATCAAAACAGTTACAAAAGAGAGTATGATGAAATTTTTGGAAAGAGATAATCATAATTGTATTCATTCAGAATTTGATACGTAAATAACCGGATCTAATTAAGCCAAAAAAAAAGAAAAGCCAAACCAATTTGCAAGTCACTGAATAGGAAGTGCAATATGACCCAGGTTGGAATTGCTTACTTAATTCAGGTCGGGTTCATGTTGTAATACCATGCCTCCCAATTTCAGATAACGTTAGATTCACAGCTGTACAATAACAGCCTTTTTTATTTCCAACAAATCCCTGTGAGCTATGTTTTATCTGTGATGGGCTTTATCATTTAATTATGTTCAAAATACAGGCTATTATGTGTGACGCACGTTGTGAGACAACTGACGCACCATTTCTTGGGTGAATCACAAATGTAAACCAGGGAGTTTGCATGAGTTTTGTACCAACAGAGGTTTATCATAACATCCTTTAGTCACTGAAACGCAACTAAGACCTTAGTACCTCCGTATCTTATCAAGAAATCTGCCAACAGCATTAGGTTGTAAAACCACACTACAAGTATGTGTAGATTGGACTTTTCTTTCTTTGTTTTTTTTGTCTCTCGCATAAGCTAGTGTGGTATTGGGTTTACTGGCATGTGCTGTTTTCCCCTCTTCTTCTGGGTAGACTTTTATTGTTCTGAGCATTATCACATTCTCTAGAGCAGTGACTAAAAAATGCAGTATCACAGTAATGATCTTCCTTTGCTGAGATCAGCCGATCTTTTACCAGAGGTAAAAGGCAAAAACTGTGCTTGTAACTTCCATATTTCATTTTCGAAACTTTCATATGAAGTTGTATTATGCACCTTGTTCAGACGCAGAGCTGTTTTAGCCATAAACCAGTTCATTCACTTTTCATCAGAGTCATTATGGTGAGATGTGCTTTGGTAGTGTTCTCCTGCACTACAGAGAAAAGGCGCAGTGGGAAGGCAGCTGACACGCATCTCCAGACATATCTCCCCCGGAGCAAGGCAAGTAAAAAACATTCACGCTCTCTACTTCCACCTTTCTAGCCCATCATTTCTAGCTTTCTCTCTCTGTCTGCACAATCCAACTTCTCAACATGAAGAACTATTTCTGAGATTAAAATCTTTTCAAATATCAGACATAAGACAGCAGAACTAATCTAAAATATCTCGAAAACTGCATTCTCGACAGCATTCCATTTAGGTCAGCTCACACTGTGACTATACATGAAATAGCTGGTCCTAATAAGATGCATGTTATAGTTCATAGTTTTCAGCTCATTTTTAATATGACAAGGTGAGTGAAGACATACAGAGTGGACCTAGTCTAACAAAAAGGCAAGTTAAGTACAGGGGTGTCCAAACCAGCTCCTGAAGAGTTGCTAGTAGATGTCCCGAAGTCCCTGATTAGCTATTTCAGGTTTGATTAAGTTTAGGTCCTCCAGGTGAGGGATTGGACACTCCCAGTCAGAAGGGGGAACTGTTTTATTATCAGAAGGGTGACTAGAACATCCTGTTCCAAAGTGGTTTAAAAATGAGACATTCGGGTGTAAACAAGCTACAAGCTTACATTTACATAACAACTATGACAAGCAGGCAATCACACAAAACAATGGTTTCGATATAAATTGTAAACAAGCAATAATTGTAGAATTGAGGAACAAAATCCTCAATTATGACTTCTTTCATATTCGTGAAGCCATGATCAGTTAAATTCATGTTTTTCTCTTGCTATCCCACCCTCTCTTTCTGTTTCTACACTACTCATTTCCTCACTTTCTGTCTGTAAGTAGTCACTTTAATGAGCAGAGTCGAGAAGAAACAGTCCTGAAGAACAGAGTTAGGGAAGAAACATGTCCTTTGGGTTCAGGGCACTGCAGGCATGGCTGGTTTGTTATTGGTTAAAGGGCCTTGAGATTGGCACTTCCAGGTGATTGTATGACAGTGTTACCATGGCATATTCAAGCATTTAGCAAACCTGGGAACATCACCTAAACTTTTTACTTATCTATTTATGCCCTAACAGATGCGGTCTACTAGAGCGAATTGCAATAGAATGCACAAATCATGTGAGTGACAATTACCAAGGCTGAGAATGCAGGATGAATACTAAACTGGGCCCCTAACTCAAGTAGGAGCCCATCGTTATTTAAAATGCACTAAACTTCTTATTGTCCTCTTCTTGTGAATCTAGTCAACTCTCTAGTGCCTGAAACAAAACTTTTATGTTAATAACCTGGCAAGCTTTGATTGCTCCCCAAATACAGCGATTGTATTAGCTTGACTTTGCTTCCAGGTAGACTCCAAAACACCTTTGCACCCCTTACTTTTGTATGGAGATAAAATTGTTTCATAATTCCAATTAAATATATTATGATCGACAAGTAAATCTAAAGCAATTGACAATAAACAAGCATGTTCACAAAATTAATAGAGTTTAGAGTTCCACAAACATGAATTTTATTTACAAAAAAAGTAAAATTGGATTTGCAAATAACAAACATACTCACAAATATTTCAATTATTCTACAAGCACAACATTGCCTGGCGTTTATATGTGAACCTCATCCTGTGCATTTGTAGATCGCTGCGTGTATTTGTGGAGCCTGCACTAATCAACAAATGGATGGACTCCACCCACCTTCTTCTTAATGCAGAGTTCAGACTGCATGGTTTTCAAAGTAATCGCGTCACAGATCTTTTCACACTGCATGATTATCCGGGGTAGCAGTTAGTTCACACTGCATGATGGATCGGCGAAAGGTGGTTTCACGCGACATGAATTTACAAAAGGAAGAATCGCCGACAACTTTGTATCACTGCCAAACCCACAAGAGAAGTGACATGGAAACAACGTGAGGTCACGTGTGCAAGACCCGGAGTTCTCACATGAGCCTGGGATTATTATAAAAAATAATAGCAAGCAAAATAAGCTTGCCATACAAATTGCATGTGCGGTCATTTGCAACGAAAAGAAGATTATAGAGGATATTTACCTTTTATACCTTTGTAGCTCCTATCATTGGTTCTAGGTAATCTCCAATGTTATTCTGTCAGAACACATTCACAAGGCATGATTTTGAATCGCCGACAGGTCCAGATATTTAGCATGCCAAATATCTCACGGGGGTCTGCGACTCACCTGCGATTGTCTATGATCGCGTCTTTGATAGTTCACACTATATGATTGTTACTCGCGTGCACGAACACTGATTTGCCTGTGATTTATGGCATGAGTCTGCGATTTCTCAAACCTGTTGCCAAGTCAAAATTGGGGCTAAAATCGTGCAGTCTGAACTCGGCATAAGTCAGTCAGTCCACGTGATGCTGACCAATTGGTGCACATTCTCACTCCAACCAATCACGTTTTGCCTTACAATCAGTGCGGGATCAGCCACAATGGACTCTTTGGGTGTTTCTCAATGTCAAGGATACTTCCTTGGCAGGACTGGTCCTTCCAAGTCACTTCCTTCAGAGGCTAGG
>JAUCNO010000002.1:5187706-5205126 GCA_032353835.1 Enteromius viviparus | reverse complement strand
TCTGGAATGAATTTTAGATCTTTAAGTCCATCTCATGAAAAATCGGAGCAGAAACAAAGGTGTTGCGTTTATATTTTCATTGATTATATATTGAGATATACAGTATATATATATATTGTTTTTCTGTACTTATGCCCGCAAATATATATTCTTAAGGATATCGAAACCTAAAATAAAACTCCAGAAGGCTTTAAAGCACGTCCCCAGTATTATTTTTCACATAATTATCAAGATGCTGCTTTGATTTTATGTTTTACAGCTTATATCTCCCCAAGCTGCTATCAGTGCCACGTTCATGGATCTATTTACATCCCTTATATCCCCTCCAAAAGAATCGAATAGAGCCTTCAATTCCCTCCCCATTTACAGCCCTCATTGCTTCATTATTATTATATAGTATGTGATTTTGATTTTAATTTTTTTTACTAGACAATGATTATGAGTTTCAAACCCCAGAGGCCCTGAGGAATGGAAATGGCACATGCAAAGGCATGTGAATATCTGGGTAACAGGTAGTTCATTTGTATTAGACATCTTCAAGTTTAAATCAAACAAAGCTGAGGTTTTTCTGCTCTTCTGATGGCCATTCTAGTAATTTCTTACTTATAAATAGGGATGCATGATAACCTGACAATATTTTTATTTTTTAAATTACTGATCCATATTTAATTAATTGTGCCCTGCTAATAATAAGTAATTTCCATATCATTGATCCTGACTATCTTATATCATTAATATGTTTTTGTCACAATTGTCGTGTGATGCAGCAGATGTAGACAGGACAGGTAGTTCTACTAATACTTATTTAATAAAGTTTACTCACGAAATACAAGGAAACAACACAACTCATAGTGGCGTCAATAATCCAACAAAAGACAAGACAAACTGGAAGACATTAGGGACAAATCAAGACAGGTGAGGAGCACAGGTGGGACAGGTAACTAATCAACTAAACAAGAACAGGAAAATGACCAAATAAGGAAAATACAGGAAGGACGAAAATAAAACCAAAACTAAACAGTGCAGACATAAAACAAAACACAAGGCGTGACAGTTTTTTAGGTTTAAATGTTTTATTTATTTAGACAAAATAGTGCATAAGTTTGAGAGTAATTATGAGCTTATTTCCCAAATTTTGTACATTCCATATTAAACACTGATCCTGATTACCTATTTACAGCTTACTTTGACTCAAAACTAAACTTTAAGTTTTAGTGTTTAATTTGTCCTTTTTTTAACAAAATAATAGTATTTTAATAGCTGTCATAACATAATCTTTGGCTTATCTTGCAAAATTAAAAAAAAAAAATGTATTCTGTATAGTTTCAAGTATCCTGTAATTTCTGGTTTTCCTAGAATCATTTTCAGGTTTTAATGTTTTATTTTTTATTTATTTTGACACAATACTAATTATAATATTGGCCTTAACAGGGCAGTAATTATTAGCCAGAATTGTAAAATTGTTATTCCTATTTCTAAAACCAGCTTAGCATTTAATATCAGCCAAAATGTGAAAATGACCAGTCAGAATTTTAATATCGGTGCACTGGTGTTTTTGCATTACTATTTTAATTTTCAGACTGTCCCTCATTACTAGCATTCTGTTAATCCTAAGTCTGCATCTGAAGTAGGTCGAGATGACTTTATTTGTTAAACTGAGCATTCTCCCCAACTGTAGTTTCCTGTCACATCTCATTCAACATGTAAATCAACAATACATTCTATCAATTCTATTCAAAGAAAGAAGTCCTTCAGACTACAGGGCCTTTGATATTTCTCATGAAATTGGTGTGTGTGTGTAAACTTGGCCGCAGCTTGTTACATAGACGCATTCTGACAGGAAATCGAGAAAGACGTGCTGACTGGTAGAGCTTTTTGTCAACACAACAAAATCAGGTCATAATAATCTGTTGAAGCAGTTCATTATGATTATAAAGAGTGTCAGGACTAACTTCAACACTCCATCACCAATCTACTATGAACATAAAAGCATCTCTCCATTAGGTATTCTCTGCTATTCACTTGGGGGGGGGAACCCACAGCACTGCAAAGCTTAAGTGAAACCAGGCTGTTGATTCACTCAGAGCAGACAAGAAATGTAGCACGAACAAAGATAAACCAGTTCCTGTCTCTCTGGTGGTGTAGCTCACTTCCTGTGCCTCTGCCTCTGCTTATGTTTGACTCTCTCTGTTAAGACTGTTGCGCTTCAACAAATGGATTTTTTGATGACAGAGTCAACTTATACACTTCTTATCTTTTTATGCATGATACGAGGTAAGAGGGGCTTGAATTTTTAATTTTACCCACCAATAAACTGTTTATTAACTTTTTAAATGATTTTTGTTGTGGTTAGACAGACACTCTTAGACATGACACCCATCTTTATGTCCTATTTATCAATTTACTCAAAACATGCTACTGTTCTGGTTTTATAATAAAGAATGAATTATTAAAAAAGTATTTATCAAGCACAAAAAAAACTGTTAATATTTTAACAAAACTGTTTCACTGCTTGTTAATAATAAAACATCTTGTGGTCCAATCAAGCAGAAACACCCTGAAATGATGCTCATGACATGTCATTATAAATTAATTAAAATATCAGACAATGTGAACTTTTCCTTACAAGTCAAGGTCAACTCAGGCTGTAAGGAACCCTTAAACCCTTAAATGTAATGACATTTATTGATCAATTATTCATGGAATTTGTAATGATGATGGTAATGATAATTAAATAGATAAAAAAACATCTTGAAAAAGATTTTGTAAACTATTTTAACATTTAACAAGATGTGCACGCTCACATGCATTCAAGGTGTGAGGAAAAAACATCAAATATATAACCCTGTATAACATAAATATATAACCCTGACTTGATGCTTAAAATAAAATAAATACTTTTTGTCTTAAAAAAAACTTTTAATACTGTTTCCAATTTTTCATAAAATCATTAGCATATGCACATTCATAGTCTCAGCAACGGTATACATATTACATATACATATAAATATTCATTTAATTTAATCTTTTCTGGACCTTTTCACCAGGGTCTCTATGAATCAAAGGACATATATTTATACTATGTTACACTTGGTAAAACATTGTCAATAATGAACATTTTAGAATATCAGTGAAGTAATCCATCACTTATGATATTGATTTATCAGGAACATGTGGAGTTCTTATAAATTATAACGCTTCTGCAACTGCTGTGGAGGGACAGAACATCAGCCTGCAGTGCATTGTGGGAGAGGAGAATGCCATCACAATTAACCAGCTGGAATGGCTTAAACAGCAGAAAGGAAATGAGAGGAATGATCAGAAGATTGTTGTGTTCCATCCTGGGTTCCCAATACATTATTTTCAACCCGGTCCTCTTCTGAAGACCGTGACCAGTTCAAAATCTAGCAAGCTGCTGGGCTCGATCCTGACACTGTATAATATTAGAAAGAACGACAGTGGAGACTATATTTGTGAAATTACTTCTTATCCTAATGGCTCCATTAAAAGAATCACAAACCTGCAAGTTACAGGTAAACTATTGACTGTAAACCTACATTCTCACATTCAGTTCACATTTAAGTGAATAATCCTCATCTGTCTGCTAATTCCAGAGCCTCCAGCATCAGTGAAGATGTCATATCCATACGGATTCATAAAAGAGGGAGATGAAGTGAAAATAACTTGTTCAGCGAGCCCTCCACCATTACGTTATAAACTTAGAAAGTTAAAGGTGAGTCAGACGGAAACATACACATTTCTATATGCCTCGGTTTATACAACTGTTGTCTTGATCTCATTCTTCTCGTCAGGACGAGATATTTTGTCTGGAAAGCTCAAACGGAGAGTTCATTTTACCAAATATCACTAGAAACGACAGCGACGTGTTCATCTGTTTACCTGAATGGAACTCATTAGTCCGAAATCAGCAAGGTCTCAATGCCACCCTGGAACTGACTGTGAATTGTGAGTGTTTGTAGTGAGCATATTAATTAGCTGCACCTAAAAGTGCTGAATTTTAGCATTTTCTGCTGTATAAAAGCTCTTACAAGTAAACACATCTATATGAAATAATTTCTGCTTTTCAAACCAGTTCTTGATGGTATTGAGTGTAACACAAGCAGCCCTTTAAACATCAGCGCTGGTGAAGATGTGATGATTTCTTGTATCGCACAAGCATCTCAGTACTTGAAGTATAAGTGGATGAGGGTAAGATTGTGAAATATCAAGAGACTGAAATGAAATAATAAAACAGTATTGCTTTAAATAGTGCATTAACTAAATAAAACCCATGTGATGATTTTTAGGGTGACACAACACTGTCTCTCTCAGAGACTTTGTCTTTGACCTCCGTATCATCTGACCAGTCAGGAACATACAAACTGACAGCTGTCCTTCTGGACAATCAACTGCACAGAGACTTGGACTTTACTATCCATGTTCTCTCAAAGCAAAGTGAAGGTAAGAAAAAGCTTTTTGCAATTGTAATCACATGGCAATTCAGAATTCCTTTGTTAAACAAAACTCTTTCTTAACTGTGAATAATAAAGTCCCAGTTTGCCCAAAGCAATGCACACACAGCACAAACAATGGGGAAAAAAAATACCACTGAAGCCTTTGGGAATTAATTATACTTTTTAGGACATAGGTTAACTGATCCATTTCCTTCTTGCGATGCCTTCCAGAATTGATTGTCTGAGGAAAGGCTGTTGGGGTGTTTCTGTAAATGCAGGTCAGGTTTTGCGTGGATTGTGGGAACTAAATGTCTCCACAAGGATAGTAAACCTTGAAATCATCTAAACTGTAACAAGCCAACAGTCCCAATGAGGAAAATGGCTTTATAAACAAGACTAAATAATCCTAATGAAAAAAATCCAGAAGGTTTGTGTAATGTTTAGATTTAATGGAAGTAAATACACATTATCATTAGCTCACAAATGTGTTCCCTGTAAGAGAACAAAATCTGTAGAAAAGCATTAACGTACTTGTAAATGTTCTGTTAAAGAGACTGCTCACCCAAAATATTTTTGCCATTCAATCATAATCATGTTACTCATAGCTTGTATGACTTACTTTCTTTTGTGGAACATAAAAGAAAAAAATTAGTAACCAAACTTTCTGTTCCCAATGATTTCCTTTGAATGTACAGTAAAATGTCAATAGGAACCAAAACTACACGGTGGATTGACATGAGCGTGAATAAAGTTTTTTAGTAGACTCACCCTTAGTAACCCTTTAGTAGAAAACACCTGTAAAAAAAAAAATCAAAAAACACACGTTTTGCACGTCATATGCAGAACTTTTGAATGAATAGTATCATTGTCTAAAGTCACACCACAAACATCTGAAAACTATTTCACTTCCATACGGCTTTTAAGCACTAGATTTACTGTAGTCTAATGCAATGCAATAATATAATATAATAATCCTTTTTCAAAATCACTTGACCTTTACAGGTTTGTATTGTTGTTGTAATATATACAGTAGCAATTGTAAAAAAATTTAATATTCCTTTATTTCATTTTCTCTTCCATAATTTCTGCTGAAGGAATGACAACTTCTTCCCCGGTATGGACCAGCAAACATCTCAGTAGCTTTACCTCTAATGAGACCAGCTCATGGAGCACTGACACCACTGCGTCTACAACAGAATCTGGTCACTTCCTAGGCAGCTCACTGAAACCAAATGCCACTCTGACAACCTTGCAACCCAGACACAGCAGCCGTCCCACTCCTCTCACCGAAAGCTCTTCTGCTCCACCTGTTGGCAATGCATCTACATTACATGCAAGCACTGTAAAATCTACAAACATTTTCAGCACAACTTCTGATCCAGCTACAAGAAGAACAGAAAGAGCCAACACTGTTATAACACAGAAAGACATCATCAGCACTGCTACATCACCAAAAGGTAAACCATGCTTAAATTACTCTTCTGAAAGCAACATTAAATCAAAACATATCAAACTTACTTTTGATATGTACACTCATGGAATATAATTCCAAAGAAAAAATACAATTTGCTCTGCTCCTGGAACAACTTTGCTTTATGTTGATGTTACATATGTCACATAGTCTGTTGGTCAGTGATAGCTACTTACAAACACTTCGTCATGTTTTTAACATGGGTTTTATAGGTTGGTTTTCACTAAGCATATTGAATTTTAATACGTATGTGTGAATATTGTGTGTAAGTATTGTATATTTAATAGTTTGTCAAGTCTATAACACATTCAATTTCCATGCATATATCTTGTTTTTCTTTCAGCGTCAAAAAGCTCAGCATACATTGCTGTCCCGATTGTGCTGCTGTTGCTCGTGTTGATTGTGCTTGTATACAGAAGATACCAGAATCAAAAAAAGTGAGACGCACCAAAATCAGCAGCACATCCACTATCTGTTTACATAATCACATCCTAAAGTTTCCGGTCCATTTATCTACATTTTACTTTTTCTTTTCAGAATGAATATGCCGCCTCCATTCAAACCTCCTCCACCACCAGTGAAATACACATCAGTGAGGAACCACAATGTCCCTATGACTGATATTCTAGTGTGAATGTATCAAGCACTTATGAACCCACAAATCGTGGGCAACAAATATGCTGACAGGAAGATTTCACCTCATCAATTATATTTCTTCAATACTTTGATGCTTTAAAAAGTGGATAAAGACAGTGTAAAATGAATCAATTTGTTCTATTTAAAACAACTTTAGAGACTTAATTTTAAAGGTTTTATTAACATATCAATCCACACCCATAGACCACATCAAAATATGGGAATTGAAGTTTATTAAAAATCTTGTGGGTTTAGAATTTTCCTATTTGGGTGAATTTCCTTTTTAATATTTTATTCTGGAACATAAGATCCTTGTTTTTATGTGATTTTCTGTGTAGTTTTAAAGAGGTTGTACATAAAATCTATACATTTGTTGTAAATACTTTGGGTTTGTTGTTTTTGGTTACTTTTAAAAATAATTCTTAATAAATTCTTCTAAATGTGATTGAATTTTGCTTTACAAACATTAAATAAATTACAAATTTATTATTTAAAAGTAATTGAAACAATGTAAGTACTGTGCATTTTCCTGAAAATAATTGCACACATTAGAACGTTCCTCAATCAGATGCAAACATTCAACAGCTAGTATAAGTATAGTATTGCTTTGAGTAGCCAATGGAAAGCACCTTTTTTTCTCCTTCTTAAACACACAAGCACTCAAAAATGAGAGTGCCCTCCAGCTGCCAGTATGAATAAAACAGAAATGACATGTGTCATTTCAGGAATGTTCACTCCATTCTATTCTGGGTAAAAACAGGAGGAATAATATTTCTTTCTGCAGAAATTCTAGGCAAACATAAAATAATACATTTAATAAAAATACAAGATATTATAAACCATTTGCTTCAGTGTACAAAAGTGTACATTTTATTCTTCACAGTGGATGCATAAAAAGCTAATATTTCATATAAAAGGCATGGATCCCATTTTTGATTTTGCATGCCTCCTGGCAAAAAAAAAAAAAAAAAACAGAAATTACAGTTTTTATCATAATAGTGGAATATTTTAGGGATGTACGATAATCATGGACCAAAATGTAAATGGCATCACATGAATCATAAATGGCATCATGTGCATAATTTCCCATTGAGCCGCATTTACTACCCAGAGCCGCTGTTCACTGATGAGCTGTGCAAATCCACACTGATAACGGACGCGGATATGCGCAGCTGGTCAGTGAAAAATGGTTCTGTGTAGCAAAAACCTGGAAGCGAAACTCCATTGCTGCGTCCGAAATCGCATACTGCTTAAATAGGTACTAAATTTAGCTATTCTGCAAATATCTGTCAGCGAGGCACCGTGTGCCACCGTCCAGGAGGACGCTACACTTCTTGTAGAGTGAGCTTGTACGCCGAGGGGGCACGGCACATCCTGTGCTTGATAGGTCAGGATGATGGCATCCACTATCCAGTTGGCCATCCTCTGCATGGAGACGGCATTCCCCTTCTGCCGGCCACTGTGACAGACAAAGAGCTGGTCTGAGGTCCTGAAGCTACGTGTCCGGTCTACGGAACACCTCAGTGCTCGGACGGGACACAGCAACAGCAGCGCCAGGTCTACCTCCCCCGAGGGCAGTGCTTGGAGGTTCGCCACTTGGTCTCTAAATGGAGTCGTGGGAACCTTTGGCACATAGCCGGGCCGTGGCCTCAGTGTTACCTGGGAATCCTTGGGCCTGAACTCAAGGCACAATTCGTCGACCGAAAATGCCTGCAGGTCCCCTACCCTCTTGATGGAGGCCAATGCGAGCAGGAGCAAGGTTTTCATTGATAAAAACTTCAGCCCCACAGCCTGCAAAGGCTTAAATAGGACCTGCTGTAGTGCTCTTAGCACAAGAGACAGGTCCCAAGAGGGTACCGTAGGGAGCCGAGGGGGATTTAACCTCCTGGCCCCTCTGAGGAACCTGGTGACCAGGTCATGCTTACCCACCGACCTGCCATCTAGAAGGACTTTGAGGGTGGAGGGAGAAAGCCTTCGCTCCAACACTCGTTACAAGAACAAAAGCATGACTCTAATTGGGCATCTCTGGGGGTCCTCTCATTGAGAAGAGCACCATTCGATGAACAGGTTCCATTTCAACGCCTAGTCACCTCTTGTAGATAGTGCTCTTGCAGAAGAAATAGTGTCAACTACCGCTTGGGGTAGGTCACCTAGAACCTCCGCATCCCGTCTAGGGGCCCTCCAGACGTGGAGTTTCCAGAGGTCTGGGCACGGGTGCCACAGCGTGCATAGTCAGTAAATCCTTCCTCAGAGGAATCAGCCAAAGAGGGGCTGTCACAAGGAGCATGAGTTCGGGGAACCTGGTCCTGGTGGGCCAATAGGGGGATACCAGCAGGACCTGCTCCTTGTCCTACCTGACCTTGCACAGGAGCTCTGCAAGACGTCTCACTGGGGGAAATGCATATTTGTGCAGGTGAGAGGTTTCTGGAGAGGCAAACAGGTCTACCTGAGCGGCTCCGAACATCTCCCATATCAGCTGGACCATCTGGGGATGGAGTCTCCATTCGCCGGGGAGTGCAGCTCAAGAGAGCTTGTCGGCTGCCTGGTTGCGGTCGCCCGGAATGTGAATAGCGCGAATAGCGCCATTCACATTCCGGGAACAGAAGGAGGCCACCTCCGAGCTGCGACATGCGACGGGAGCGTAGACCACCTTGACGGTTGATGTAAGCAACGGTCGCTGTGTTGTCCATACGGACTAGTACGTGAGTGCCCGTAAGCACTTCTTGAGACGACCCAGAGCTAGACGTACTGCCAGCAGGTAGTATCGAGGTAGTTGAGAATGCGAACCCCTTGCTCCTTGAGCGGAGTCAGAGCGTACTCCGCTAATTTGGTAAATACACGGGGTGATAAAGAGAGCCCAAAAAGTTGCTGTATTTTGCTGTAAACCAATCCTGGGGACGGATGCACTTGAAAATGTGTTTCTGTGTCAACATCTTGAATGGAAGGCTGTGAAGAGCTCAGTTTAGAACGCACCACCTTTCTTGGGCACTATGCAAGGGCTGTAAAACCTTGTCCTCATATCGGCTGGAGGGACTAGCTCTATTGCTCCCTTCGCTAAGAGGGTAGTAATTTCTGCACGCAAGACATGGGCATCCGCAGCATTCACTGACATTAACCGGATGCTGCTGAATTTGGGAGGGCACATAACTGAACCAGATGAGCCAACGAAACGGTTTGAGCCCGATCCAGGCCTATAAGAACCAAACTAGTGGCACCATCGGGACTACCGGGGTGCCAGCAGTGGGCAGCAAGGGGGAACGCAGGGATCCAGCTCAGGCGTCTCGATGCCGGTCCAAGTAATTAAAATTAATTAAACCTGTATCCTGTTTTCTGACTGCCGTTGCAAACGCCATGTCACCAGCCACTTTACAATTGCTTTTATTTAGGCATCAAAACTTTTGTGAACAAAATGGACTAAATGTGTAAGTTTTATGAACTATGAATTAAACCTTTTTGTCAAGGGAACATGCTAACAGCCGATCGGCCTACAGAGTGATGACATAGTTCCCCCATCAATCTCATTTTGACTTTGTTTTTTATTCTCTTTAAACACATTGTTCTGTTACATGTTCTAAAGATTAACAGATTAACAGAATTCAATGGGCTTATAAAGAGTATCAGGACCAACTCCAGTTCTCTAGACATAATTATAAGAAGTAAAATTGGACTCCCTACTTCCAGTTCACGCAGACTTTAAATGGGCTGTACAATTGGGGAAATAAAACCGCATATACTGCACATTTAAGAAAAAGAAAAACAGTGGTGTAACACTTCCTGTGCATCAACAGCTGCTTATGTTTGCTTCTTGCTTATGTCAGTCTCTGTTAAGACTGTTGTTCTCACAGATATGGATTTTTTGATGACAGAGCAAGCTTATAAACGTTTTATCTTTTTATGCATGATACAAGGTAAGAGGAGTTTGATAGCTTATTTAATTTCTACCAACAAAAAAAAATGTTTAAAGCTTTTAAACTGATCTGTGCTTTGGGTAGGTATGACCGTCTGTTTTCACAAAAATGCATTCAAACAATTCAGAGACATAGAGACTTGAAAACATTCCTACTGTACGATGATCATGTTTTTCATTTCTGTGTTAAAATGAAAGTTTGATTACAGAATTATACTGTCCTGATTTCATAAAAACAAGAGTCAATTTGTGTCAAAAAAACTATTTTCAGAAACTTCCCTGGCTTAAATTTAAAATGTTCCTATTTTTCTGAAGAAAGGAACAATTCAGGAACAATTTTACACTTTTAGTCTGAGCTCAATCTTTTTCTTGGCTCATTTTATCTGGAAAAAGAGTTTTTGACTTTTAGCCTTCCTGGACCAGAATTTCAACTTGCCTAATAATTTGGCATGTACTGCAAATACTTTCTTTTAAACTTGAGAAATATTGTGAACAATATATATCGTAAAATTACGATTAAATATTTACAATCACAAGCTTTCAGTAAGCCATGAAAAATATTAGTTTTTACTTGACGGTTACACCATGTCACAGTGATGTAATTTAAACTTTCCTTAACCTGTCTTGTTCCAGACTAGGTGTGACGTTCAGAGAGTCGAAGAAGCGTTCGGATTTATATGCAGGCTTTTATTTGAAAACACAGAGTGTAAACAGACAGTCAGAATCGATACCGGCAAACATCAGTGTCAGAGGCGAGGCTGAATCGTAGTCAGAGTCCATAGCGTATATATCGTGCAAGGGGTAAACAACATACAAAGGGCAAGACAGAAACGTTAATCAAAGGCAGGCGAGGTCAGAATCAGATAATCCAAGACAACAAAGAATAAACGGATGGAACACGGAGCAGGTAGACAGTACAATGAACCATAAACACCGACGAACACTTCCGGGGTTTTATGCACACGAAACTAGGTCAGTGGGAGGAGACATCAATGGGGAACCGTGACAACAGATGAGATGGGCGGTGACAAGAGTCCATGAATGAAAACAGACACAAAACCTACACAGTTAGCTGGGTGCTGGAGTGCCATCCCCAGAGCAGGGCTGGCACATCCAGCTGATTGTTACAGTGTGGAGTCCGATCGTTACAAATGCAAGTCAAAGAATATGCAAAAGGAATAACTGTAAATCTACTGCATTTATAATGAAGTATATCATTGTTTGCTTATCTGCACAGTACTTTACAACATCTTGTGATGATAAAGATAAGAGTATTAATGGACTTATGTAGGGTAGGTAGAATGTTCAGATATTTGCAAAGTATCCTATACTCAGTATGTCTGTTAAGGAAGCATCAAAATAAAGTGTTAACATATATTTGGCAGACACTCTACTAATACTATTATGAAGGTTAGTTGACATGTAGTTGCAGAGTTAATTATCAACAGCTGTCTAAAGGGCCATCAAAATAATCAAACTGATAATATATATATATATATAAAAATGTTAAAGAAAATGTGTGTTGTTGTTTTTATAATTATTTATAAGTGGTATTTATCCACTTTAAGTAACATCAGTAAAATAGGTAAGATATGAAACTTATAATGCATTATGACTATGAGAAATATAATCAATTGTATAAGTAAACCAGAGACCTGTTCTGGCTTTCTGAGGTATTTCATGGGAAGGGTCCACAGACCCTCATAGTTACACTTGTAGTGGCCCTTTTGGTTGGGTGGAAAGGGCATTAAAGGGTTATTTGTTAAATATAACAAATAACTGTGTGTCTGATTGGTTCAAATGCTACATGGAAGTGAAAAAGTTAAGTGCAATGAACAAGGAAAAACACTTCAGTTATGTCTGTGTCACGGAGGCTAGACGAGAGATGAATGGTCTGAACGAGTCCCCTTGTTGCGTGACGGAATACTCAAACGCGGAAGAAACGCGAGTGAGCAGGTTAATCACGCTAGTTAGTCTGTGAACGCTCCGATAACGGAGTAGAGATTTCCACCAAGAAACCCGCGTTCACACACGCACACAGACAGGTATATAAACGCTCCGAAGAGCATAGATTGTACTCACGTGAGACGATGAGAAGAGGAGACCTGACGGGGAGAGTCATGAACTCAATGTCTGGTGCTAGACGATCACCAGCTTCCTGTTTATGTACCTGCGTGGGGAGCTCCCGGGTCCTAGTGCCCTCACGATCCAGTGCGTGTGACAGTCTGCCCATAATTTTGACGACTTGGCCCGCCACATCAAGCCTTGTAGCCTTCAACACAAAAAGGACACACATGAGCCCTGTAAATGTGAAAGAAAGATTTGCAGTAACATTATATAAGAAATGTGTTGTTGCAAGCTACAACACAAACTAGGGAAAACCACTGTCTCAATGTTCATCAGTGAGATCTGCCAGTCTATATAAAGAGCTCTGAAAGATGAGTTTGTCTCCCCATCAAAAGTCAATGAATGGTTCAAGGTCAGACATGACTTTTGGAGACTTTGAATTTTTCCCAGTTATTTGGAGTGTGTGGATGGAAAGCATGTTGTCATCAAAGCATCCTTTCTGCACACTGGAGGATTCTTGGCCCCCCCCCATCGAGTTCAACCAACAAAAAGCTGTGTGGCCCTTTACAACTTTATTACCCACACTGATACTGCAGCCTTTCCCACGTGCAAATATATTCCACCAACTTTTCCAGACAGCACCATAGCTTAAGTGGAACAAGTCCTGGGTAAAGGACGATGACTTGTTTATGGAGACTTTGTCACATCACAGTGTAGTGTACCTAGGCAAAACACTGTGACCCAGGCAGGGTGCTTACAATAAAGACAGATGCAAATGATGCTTGTACTGATTGTACTGAAGATAAACATTAATTGAAGAGATGCAATGCATCATTAATTTTATTCTTTATATTTTTACTTGTAATAATGTTTTCCTTTATATATGCACTCTATTAATTTATTTAAATTATACATTAAACTTAAAAAATATATATTTTATTTCTGTACATAGTTCAGACACATTTCTACCTATTGCAGTTAATAAACAAAATTGCAACATTGTGTCCCCTATTGGAATTACAAGATGTATTAAAATATATTTTTATTCAAAAATTTAGAACGCATTTTTAGATTCAATTTTAAATACATACATAAACACTGAAGTATGTGTATCTGTTGACTTAAGTGCCTTTGAAGAAAGGCAATAAAATTGTTCAGCAGAAAATTGCAAACTGCTCAGATTATTGTGTGACAGTAATAGCTACAATACTAAAATCTACATAATACAGTAGTATAATATATCTTAATTTTTAGTGATAGTCATATTTGATTACGTAGATCTGATTTTAATGATGAATAATGAATTGCCGTTAGCTAAAAAATAAGTGTTTTAAGGTTGTGATTTTACATTACTGACACTCTATTCCCCCGTTCTCAGGACTTTGACAAAATCTGTTTAAAGCACTATATAAATAAAGGTGATGAATTTATTGATTGATTGATAACTGAAAAGAAACTGTAGACATGCCATGTGCGTTTCTTTGGATATATAGACATTGTATTGTCTGATTGTCCTACTAATGTGATGTGGGCTGTTGTGTTGTTTGTAGGTTGTCTGGCTGTATGGTGACAGAAGAAGGCTGTGGTTATTTGTCTTCAGCTTTAAGTTCAAACCCCTCACACCTGAGAGAGCTGGATCTGAGCTACAATCACCCAGGAGATTCAGGAGTAAAACTTCTTTCTGCAAAACTTATTAGTCCAAACTGCACACTGGACAAACTCAAGTAGGTTTTCAAGCATAAACAGGGCTCATTTCTACTGATCATAATGGTGCAACTAACTTTCACTTTGTGGGGCAGTCATGGCCTTTTAGTTAGAGTCACATATTCAGGTCTTGGTCCAGGTAGGGATTGTAGGTGGAGGGTAGTGAATGATCAGCGCTCTCTTTCTGAAATATAGAGCATAGCTCTTCAACCCTGTTCCTGGGGACCCTATATCCTGCAAAGTTTATTTCCAACCTGCTTTGTGATCTTGAAGACTCTGATTAGCTGGTTCAGGTGTGTTTGATTAGGGGTGGAGCTAAGCTCTGCAGGACACACCAGCAAATTGATTAATCTTTTATTTTCATTGGATAAGTTTATGCATGCTGATGAATAGTTTTTCCGTTATCGTAGCTAATAATTTGATACATTATCATTGTCAGCTTAGGGGTGTGCAATACTGACAAAAATAATCTATTTTTTGGATGTCATTGATAACGATTAGACAATATTTTGCTGGTGCTGGTATCATAAGGGATGTTTTTGACAATCTTCACATTCTCTCTGAAATTATACCATTACTTGACCTTGACATCTTTTTCCTTCCTTTTAGAGTCTTTCAGGAATATCTCTAACTCTCAGGAGAAAAGAGAACGACTATTTCCGAGATTGGCCTTGTAAAGAATTTAGTGGTTCCTTGGTCAACAATTTTTAGTTCCACCTTACGAACAAATTTGTCAGCACTCGGAATCGTTTTTATCCAATTTGCCAGCAGTTCCTTGGTGCTTGACTGTCTTTCAAAACCACGACATCACCAACTTTCACATTTGTTTTTGCATCAGGCCACTTTTTACGATTCTGCAGTGTTGACAAATATTCTCTTCGCCATCTTTTTCAAAAGGTATCGGCGAGACAATGCACTTGCTTCCACTGTCTTGTGTGGAGATTAGTTATGTCAAAATCTCCCTGAGGAACTGTAACTGTGTCCCGTTTCTGTGTTAACAACAATGCAGGAGTTAGTATTTCAGGAGCATCGGGGTCTGTGGAGACTGGTACTAAAGGCCTTGCATTTATGATTGCCGTAAATTCAGCCATTAGAGTCACCAAAATCTCATGTGTAAGGCGTGTGGGTTTTTGAATCAGCATTCCATCCAGAATTCGTCTAGTAACTCCAATGAGTCTCTCCCAGGATCCCCCCATGTGTGATGCATGGGGTGGATTAAAGATCCACGTACACTCTGTGTCTTTGAGGTAAGCATTTAGCCCAGGGTCATTGATGTTGATTTTCAGCTCTTTGCAGGCACCCACAAAGTTTGTTGCCCTATCAGATCGAAGTATTTTTGCTGGGCCACGGATAGAGAAAAATCGTTGCAAAGCATTGATTAAACTTAATGTAGACATAGACTCTATTAACTCAATATGCACTGCTCTGACCGACAAGCAAACAAAGATTACTGCCCAGCGTTTTGAATCTGCAGTACCACCTCTTGTACGACGTGTGACCACACTCCATGGGCCAAACAGATCAATTCCCACGTTAGTAAAAGGTTGTTCAGTCGACAGTCTATCTGCAGGCAAATTTGCCATCACTTGAGTCTGTAATCTTCCTCTTAGCTTGCGACAGACAACACAGTTGTGAATGACACTGGAAACAAGATGTTTGCTCCCTATTATCCAAATTCCAGCTGCTCTGATAGCTCCGTCAGTATAATGACGTCCCTGGTGCGCTACTTGGTTGTGATAATGTCTTATGAGAAGGGTGGCAATATGGTGTTTGCGTGGAATAATTAGAGGATGCTTTTCTTTTTGAGATAGGTCTGATGATGATATTCGACCTCCTACTCTCAGCAAACCTTTATCAATTACTGGATTTAGCTTTTTAAGACCACTTTGTTTTGGAAGGACCACTCAATTTTTAAGACATGCAAACTCTTCCATGAATGTTTCTTGTTGCACACAGCGTATGATTATATACTTGGCTTGTGTCAACTCACTTGCGCTACAGGATTCACTGCAGTGATGCCAACCTTTGCAACATGTGTTATCTGTTTTATCACAGTAAGGTTTTGCAATATGGATAAGTTGAGCTATCGCCCTACAATGACCTTTCCAGCTTGAGAACCTTTCAAATCTGTGAGAACTTGAGTGAGATACAGAAATCTTTGTTGCAAGAACTGATATGTCAGGTCGAATTTCAGAATCAGGTTCCAGCAATTCAAATGTCTCTGTCAACTCTTGGACATCTCTCTGAAGTAAAAACTTTGGTCCAGAAAACCAACATGTGTCCTGCAATTGTTCTGCTGATACACCTTTGATGGCAAGGTCTGCTGGGTTGTTAATGGTGTGCACATAATACCAGTGATCAGGATGTGTTGACTTTCTTATCCTTACTACCCTGTTTGCTATAAACATGTAGAATCTCTTACTGACGTTATGGATATATCCCAACACTATCTTGCTGTCTGAGAAGAACTTCATTGAGTCTATTTCTTCATTGATCTCATCTCTGATCATTTCGTACATTTCTATTGCTAGCACAGCTACGCATAATTCTAAGCGAGGAATTGTGTGAGCTAGACGAGGTGCTAACTTTGCTTTTCCCATGACAAATCCAACTTGGTATTGATTATTGCTGTCCACTACCTTAAGGTAAGCTACTGCTCCTATTGCGACGGTGGAGGCATCTGAGAAGAAGTGCAGTTCGTTCTTTTGTGTCTCAGACAGCAAAACAGGTACATATGTCCTCTTAATTTGTAATTGTTCCAGTTTTGTTAAATAACATCTCCACTTATTCCACTCTGATTGTCTTCCTATACAAAGAGGTGCATCCCAGTCACTTTGTTCTGAAGAAGTTCTCTTAGTAGCGCCTTTCCTCGCACTACAACCGGAGCTAGAAATCCAAGTGGATCGTATAGACTGTTCAGAGTAGATAAACACCCCTTCTCGTAAAGGGCTTCTCTTCTCGATTCACATGGAAGTTAAAGCTATCTGTTTCCAAGTTCCAGGTAAGGCCGAGGCTGTGTTGGTCAGGCAAACTATCAACTTTAGGTCCAAGTCTTTCAAGTCCTTGGCATAATCGTCCTTAGGAAACGCTTCCACAACAGTCTTGCTATTGGATGGGATTTTGTGTAACCTAAGATTTGACTCTGCAAGCATCTTTTGTGTGTTTCTTAAAAGATCAATGG
>JAUCNO010000002.1:5115309-5187606 GCA_032353835.1 Enteromius viviparus | reverse complement strand
AACTATTCTCTCATTCTGGCGTAATAATCAAGGAATTTTGCTGCCGTACCACGAGTGAAGCAGGCGCAATGATATTATGCTGGAATGAGAGATTAGTTCCTACTCATATCACCCTAGAAAATCCATATCCAATTGTACTTTTAGTATACTAAACTGGTATACTCCAAGTAAAGTATAAAGTATATCAGTAGGTCTCAAGTTATCTGTCAGTAAATATGTGACTTGATTTGAACTATACTTAACATAAAGTAAATGTATTTTAAATAATAACTTTTTTACTTGAGCAGTTTTGTTGCTAGTATTCTATATCTTTGTTCAACATAAGAAATTCATACAGATTTAAAACAAGCATTAGGCTGAGTAATTTGACACAATATTTTTAATTCATGAGTGATTTCTTAAATTATTATTTTGATTTATTTTGTTATTGTTAATTATTTTATTATTCATTAAAATGTAAAAAACTGTACCACCAAAAATGAGCTTCCTGTTTCACTGAAAGGAAAGTAATGTTAAGCAATATCCTAAAAGCTGTTAAGACAACATTTAGTCACCAGCACTATTGTGATAATAAAGCCACAAGAAATATCTTTAGAAGGAAAATTATAAATCTCTCCACCATGACTTCACACCGTGACTTTTTTCTTTTATTATGTTATGTTTTATTATGTTTCTTTTATTATGTTTTTTTATTATGCTAGAAATTTAAAAAATGATAATTTCACATTCATTCATTAACTTTAAGTTAATAATACTATGTTGAATTCAAATTAAAAATGTAAATAGTTTTCAATAGTTAATTTTTTTTTTACATTGATTTTTAAATTTGGTCTGACATATTTTTATGCAATAACAAATTTAACTTAAGAGTAGAACGGACTAAAATGTAAAGAAGAATATGGTGAAATATTTACTAAGTTAAGGAACTTTATTGTTAAAAGTAAAATGTTCAGTTTCAGTGTGCAATTCTATACTCCTGCAAGTTAATATTTTTATTGTATGTTGTTTGTGTGCAATGGATAATATAATGCATTACATCATAAGATTGAATATCTGTGTCAGCACCCAAATTTTGCATTTGTGCTTCTGTAGTAGCGAATGCCATTTATGTTGACTGTAAGTCTGCTCTCAAAGTGTGACTCAAAGAGGAACTGACACATTTTGTGTCTGTTTTTCATTCTTGATGTCTGGACAGAACTCAGAACAGCTAATGATAGTTAGAAGAACACAAGCCTGAAACAAACTAAATGGTAGGTTACAGCTGTGTTTGTCTGTGGCTTTAAACCAGACACTGAAGGCCAATCAGAAGCATCTGAAGTGTTTGGAGTTATTTACAATCAGAATACTTCCTGTATTTTAACTTCTTGTTTTTAGTTGCACTGTCTAAAAATACAACCCCACGCACAACCTTTTTGATGTCTGTTTTGAATCAGAAGGTATCAACAATATTATTTGACCTTTTGCAGCTACATTTCCTGTCACGTCATTCTGGCCCAGTTCACTACACTGTTAGCTCAGATACGTTTTTAGATGGTGGCGCCTCACTGATGTGCGGTTTATGATCTAATTCAGTATGAGATTTCACTTAAACAGGTTGTTGGTGAAAGAGTTGTACTTTTAACTCATCGCCGAATGCAAGCACCAGAACGCTTTTTGGCCGGAGGAAGCTCTTAAAAATGGCACTTTTCAGCTCTTTGATCGTGTAACATCAGGCTCAAGACATCATCTTTCAGTGACTCCATGTTTACATAGTCTGTCTTTAAACGTTTGTAAGCCTGTTAGAGTAAATGTTCCCCTCTCTCTCTCTCTCTCTCTCTCTCTCTCTCTCTCTGTCTGTGTGCTGGTTAACAGCGCATGCTTCACGTCCTTACAAGGACAAGAGAAAGAAAGTATCTGGATGTGAATTGTCCTGAGCGTTCACACTCACACAGACGCTGGAAGAGAGAGCGTGGAATATTGTTTCCTGTGTTTCCCGCTCTGGTTTCCTCAGTCCGCCCCTCTGCTGCTTGATTTGTGTGTCGGAGCGCTGCTGAGTGATGTGATAAGAGTCACCACAGATAACTCCTTTCTGCATTGTCCTTCTTTCTTTTCCATTTTTTTCCCTCACTTCCCTATTTGCTTTCTTTCTTGTTATTTTGCTATTGTCTTAGCTACAATTTTTTGCTTTCATTCTTTCCAGCTTTTCTACATCTTTCTTTCTTTCTTTCTTGCTTGCTTTCCCACCTATCTCCCCCATATTTTCCATTTTCCTTGTTTTTTTCTTCCTAACACTATCCCTTCATTCTTTACTTACTGTTTTTTTCTTTCCTGCATTCTTTCTTTTTTACGTCTACGTTATTCAAGCTTCCAGCGTTTATTTTCAACTTCTTTCTTTTCCATCCATTCTTATTTTGTGCATTTCGTTTTCCTTCTTTTGTTTCCTTTTCAATTTCTTTCACTCTTTTTCAGATAAATTTTCAACTTCCTCCTGTCTTTCTCAGGTTTCTTCCTTTTACTTGTTCTTTCTTTGCTTTCTTTCTGTTTGTCTTTTGATTCCTTTAATTCTTTCTCTCTTTCCTCGCCTCTTTCTTTTCTTTCCTAATTTCTTCCCCGCTTCCATTTTTCCTGCTAGCTCTTTCTTTCACATTTTCTCCTTTTTCTGCTTCCTTTCTTTAATAATTTGTTGTTATTGCCTTGCTTGCTTGCTCCCATTCTTTCATTTTGTATCTTCCTTCCTTAAAATGTTCAGCTTGGCCAGAAATAAAGAACATTCCAGAATTCCCATTGGGAGGCTCAGGACTCACTGTCTAATTTTGATTTCATTTATTTGAGGAGGGGGGACTTCCTGTTTATTTGTCTTTATATTTTCTGTTGCTGTTTTTTTCTTTAACCTCTTCAGTTGTGACTAAGCCACAATTTGACTCTGTGTGTGTGTGTGTGTGTGTGTGAGATAGAGTGTGTGTGTGGTCTGGTCTGTTCCGGCAGGACCTTGTGAGTAGTTTGAGCAGCTACCCTAAGTTTAGCCACTCTTCTGGCCTGATTATTTACCCAGAGACTTCCTACAGTACTGGACACTCCCAGCCCTTCAACAAACACTTCATTATTGAAGACAAAAGCTTACTAGTAATTACTTTGGGGATGAGCACGAGCACCAGCTGCAGACATTACCTTCGTTTATTTATAACATGCTCTCAGCAGTTGCCTTCGGTGGTTTAATAGTAAAACCCCATGTGGTTCATTCACGTGTGCTCCCAGTAGCAGTGCTAATGCACAGGCTCTGATCTGATCAGTGCTGTTATTGTAACTTTACACCATCGACCTGAAGTACTGTAAGTGTGAGTTTTACTGCAGTTGTGAAAAGGAAATAAGAATGCCTGAGAACGGATCTGGGACTCAAACAGAGGGGGGTAGAGGGGATATACATAATCTAGAGGAAAGGGCCAGTTAACGGCTGTTTATATTTAACTGGCTGGAGACAGACAGCTGAGAGCGGGATCACTAGCCTGACTGGAGACAGTTTACCGCCAACCACTATGTAAAAAAAGTGCCTTGATTTAAAAGGATAGTCCACAAAAAAACAAGCTTCTGTCATTGTTTCCAAGCAAGTGTGCACTATAAAAATATTCATGCTTAAATTTAAGATTAATACAGCTCATTTGCACATGAAAATTCATTGTTTGAAACTAGTCTCACCTCAGTGTTTCCAAGCATGTAATACATAATATACATAATACATATATACATAACTTTTGTGATACACTTCAAATGTTGACTATATATATATATAGTCAACATTTGAAGTGTATCACAAAAGCTAAAGATGTTCTAAGACGAGAAAGCTTTTAGGTTTCAGGATAACTTAATAAGTTTTTGATCCACTTCAGATGTTTGCTGTATATATATATAAATATTTCATACTTTACTTTTGTAATAAGTATTCATGTGATAAATGTGACTCTAAATATGCTGGCGTGTTTGTTTCCTGCAGGGATGATCACGGGTTCAGTCCGTTGCACTGGGCGTGCCGTGAGGGTCGTTCAGGTGTCGTAGACATGCTCATCATGAGAGGGGCGCGCATCAATGTCATGAACCGTGGCGATGACACACCCCTGCACCTGGCTGCAAGCCACGGCCACCGTGACATTCTGGCCAAGGTGTGAAAAGATCATAGCGGATAAACGCTTACAAACACACACACACGCACACAACTGCACCTGAACAACCACAGTGACCACAACGCTCACAGAAAGGTGTAAACAAGCACACAGCTGCAAACAGCTGTTATAAATGCACATACATTTAAGCACTCAAGGAATGAGAAACTATGCCTATTTTATACCTTCTCATTCTGTGTAACAGATTTTGAAAAGATGTTATTGTGTTGTTTTGGATACTGAAGTATGTTGTGGTTTGTGTTATCTAGCTGATCCAGTGTAAAGCAGATACCAATGCGGCAAACGAGCACGGCAACACCCCTCTGCATTACGCCTGCTTCTGGGCCCACGACCTGGTGGCAGAGGTTAGTGCGAAGCGCCCTCTGCTGGCAAAAATGAGAAACTCTGGGATGTTTAAACGCTTTCCGTGCAATTATAATGAATGGGGACTTTTTAGATAACGTGACATTATCATAAAAGTGGTTCACATTGTTCTTGTGCATTATATTTTTCTGAAGTCTTTTGAATCTATATGTTATTTGGGGGGAAAAACAATTGATTTTTCTTTCTTCTCTGCAGCAGAGAATTTCAGTAGTTCCAGTCTATTATTATTGCATCAATAACTGTGTTTTTTTTTTTTTTATTCGATAAATATGTTTCCATCATAGTTTATACACATTTTTTCTTAATAAATAAAACGTTTACCTAATCAATTGTGAGCATATGTTTTTTATGCAATATTCCAAAATGCACATAAAAATAGGTGTAAGGAAAAATAGCTAATGTCATTTTATTCATACCAACTATGTTACCGTTCATATTTTCTCCAGGATCTGATCAATAATGGTGCTCAGGTGAGCATCTGCAACAAGTATGGAGAAACTCCACTGGACAAGGCCAAACCACAGCTTGCTGCAAATCTGAAAGGTAAATTCTTTTCTTTAATAATGTAGCAGAAAGTTTGTTGTAAAAGGCTGTTTGCTAACATTTTGAAGATTTGTTTCTGTTATATGTTCTATCGGCCCTAATAATTCAGTTGTGTTTATGAATCAGAGCTGGCAGAGAAACAGGGACAAAGCCTTACCAAAGTTCCTTTCAAGGACACTTTTTGGAAGGGAACCACCCGAACACGACCACGTAAGCACCCTCAGAACATCTGATTCTCATTTACATTCAAAACATAGATGCTTCAGCAAACAGGCATTTTATTGTAATTTATAAAATGATAGGAATCATCACACATAGGAATCATATCCACAACAGAGGTTTGATTGTTGTATATTGTTCCCTTCAGGTAACGGCACACTAAACAAACAAGCTGGAATAGATTATAAGCAGCTCTCCATGCTCACCAGGATCAACGAGAACCACTCTGGGGAGGTGAGTTCATTTACCAAACCACAATTGCTACCCATGTCTCAGAGCGTTTATGGAAGCACTGATGTGTCTGCTCTCTCCACGGCAGCTGTGGCAAGGTCGCTGGCAGGGCACAGAGATTGTGGTCAAGATGCTTAATGTGCGGGACTGGACTACAAGAAAGAGCCGTGACTTCAATGAGGAGTACCCCAAACTAAGGTGATGAGTGCCCAGAATACACACATTAAAGGACAGTTTTGTTCATGTTGCTTTTGTGCAATAGATGAATAACAATTTTTGTTTTAGATATTTTATTTTTGGGTATTTGTATTTTGTGGGAGTCCTGTGAATACTGTGCTACACACTTTTTACAATCTAGATGACAAAACACTGCAATCTGTCTGCAATGTAACGTACAGAGATTTTGGCTTTTAACTATACTCTTTAAGTATACTAATGATATTACTACACTAACACATTACTGCTGGTGACAATACACAATTTAAATGATCATCTTTTAATTAACGCCTCCATCATGTTAGTGGTCTTTGTTTCTGTCTGTTCATGTGTCCCTCTCCATCTTGGTGTTTCCCCTGTTCTAGAATCTTCTCTCACCCAAATGTGTTGCCCGTGTTGGGGGCGTGTCAGTCTCCTCCCGCCCCTCATCCAGTCATAATTACACACTGGATGCCCTATGGCTCCCTCTACAATGTGCTTCACGAGGGAACCAGTGAGTAAAACACATACGCCACCGTCTCATTTTGTGTGTTTGTCATATCCATTTGAATGTTATTGAATATTAATTCAAATAAAAATAAGCTTAATTGCTTTTTAGATCGTAGACATGACATAAAAGAGGAAGTCTTTAATTCTTAAATTGAAACCCTCTCAATCCTTCTCCTGCATCTCCTTTATCGTTTTCTTGTCTATTTAGATTTTGTTGTGGATCAGACGCAAGCGGTGAAGTTTGCTTTGGATATAGCGTGTGGAATGGCTTTCCTGCACACACTGGAGCCCATGATCCCTCGGCATTATCTCAACAGCAAGAGCGTCATGGTAAGGAACTTAAAGCAGACGTTTCCTGTTCATCTTGGTTTCTACAACCTTGGGGTTTTTCCAGAGTGTCTATTCCTGTTCTGCAAGGGGACACTTAGTTGTAGATTCACTTCCACAGAATTTGAACAGTAACCAGTAATTGTGGAAAAAAACGTGCTCTGTTTGTTTACTTGCTGTCATGGTATGCGGAGATGTTTAAGTGAAACTTGCACTTCATAAATGTAGTCTCAACCAAAAGACCACTGTGAACAGGAACTGTTATAAATGGTCTCAGTTCTCTGAAGTTTCTGGGCATCCTGTGCAAGTTAAGAGTTTCGGTAATGCAGTGAAAGTTAATTTTTTGGTAGTGGATTTCTCACTGCTTCTTAAAGAAAGTCTATATGGAAAGTGTGGTGAAGTAAAGCCTCAATCAAACAACACCTCATACTGCTAATAGCTGTACTGGTCACATTACACACAGTCGACTGATTGAGGCATCAAGTACCTGAGCTTACCCTAACTGACTGTTTCTTGCTCACATATCCTAATGAATCTGTTGGCGTTGATTCATTGACATTAGATTGATGAAGACATGACGGCTAGGATAAGCATGGCAGATGTGAAGTTCTCCTTCCAGTGTCCTGGCAGGATGTACTCACCCGCATGGGTGGCACCTGAAGGTACTGTGCCTTTCCTTTCACTTTCTGAATTCTTGCTTTCCAACTACAACAATATTGTATTTTATCCAGTTTGTTTGTCTAAGATAAATTTCTATAAATCTTCTCAGGCAAAGTTTCAGTTCAGTGTAGAAATATATGTAGTGCAGTTACCGCAATAGTTACCAAGCAGCTTTCTGTTGGGCAGTGGAGGAAATCTGCATGACCAGCATTAACCTATTGTGAAATATGTATGGGAAAATTCAAAGTTTTGTGCATTTATTCTGAAATGACCAGAATTTACCCTCAGAAATTTGTAGAACAGTTGTTACCGCGATTAAAAAGAAAAAAAAATTTATTTACTGATGTCTTATCACCTCTTCTCAGCCCTGCAGAAGAAGCCAGAGGAGATTAACCGGCGCTCTGCAGACATGTGGAGTTTTGCAGTGTTGCTCTGGGAGCTCGTCACCAGAGAGGTGCCCTTCGCTGACCTCTCAAACATGGAAATTGGCATGAAGGTGAGATGATTCTGTGGCTTTAAAAAAGAAGCAAAATTTTAAAGATGCTTGGGGTAAAAATGAAGCCACAAAAATGCATCATTTCAATTCATTTCTAAACAATGTTCAACAAATATGTGCAGTTTTGGTGTGAGAACAGGAGATGTTTACCAGAGGAAGAATTTTTATTGATTATGGACTACTTTGGCAAGAAATTACAAAGAAATGCTTTCATTTTAAATTAGTTTGTTTTAAACATGCAGCTTTTCAGTAGCCTGGCCTCTGCGACTTTAAAGCTCGTAGGAGCTTAGTCTGGCCAAGCAACCTTACTACCCTCCCTCTGGGAGGCGGGCTTAACCTGCGTCCATCAGATGCCTCTGTATACTACTGGACGCATCTACAACCAATCAGACCACTCATTCCGATGACGAATGCTTAGCGGCAGAACCTGAAGCCACCGTAACCAATTGTAGCTAGCTTCATTAAAGCAGTAGGAAAATGTTATAACTTACTTAAATTACTTCTGCTCCGTTTTCAAAAAAAAGCTGTCATGAAAATTTCTCAGAAGTCGAAGTACACGCCATGTTTAAAAGCCAGTATGGTCGCAGAACTGCTGCGTCATCGCGTTACACCCGCCTCAGTCGTGCCCAGCCTAGCTTTTCAGTACAAAAGACATTATTTGATGGACTGAAGTGATGTGGATTCTTTGTAGATTATTATGACATAATAGCATAAAAGCTCTCATTCTGACGACACCCATTCACTGCAGAGCAAGTGATGGAATGCTACATTTTTCTAAAAAACCCTCATTTCTTTCAAATCCATTTCTTTCTCTCTTCATTAGGTGGCACTAGAGGGACTGCGGCCCACCATCCCACCGGGCATTTCCCCCCACATCTGCAAGCTAATGAAAATCTGCATGAACGAGGATCCTGCCAAGAGGCCCAAATTCGACATGATCGTGCCCATCCTAGAGAAGATGCAAGACAAATGAAACGGCCCTGCTGGACGACCCCGCAAACACTGAGCTCACAGTATTGCCTTAAAATTCACCACTCACCAAAGTGCTCTACGCCACTGTAGCCCTCTGCTAAAGAAGAAAGAACCGCTGTCGGACATTTTTAAAAGCCACATTCTCATTATCGCCTATATTCTTATATGCAATCATTGAATAACAACATGTGTTTGTGCATATCCTTTTCATGTTGTCTGGAGTGTTTACAGTACAACACTTCTCTTAAAACCTCTTTTCTACAGCCTTTAAAAGGAAAGGGGTGGCGGTAACGGTCGTTGGACGCAGTGAATGTACAGTAAAATCGGTATTTAACTAACCACTCCCACATCTTTTTGCTCACTCGCTTCATTTGACACCATTAAAACCACGTCACAGATCATTTCAAAACAGTTTGCAAATGTGTATGCAACAACCGCTGTTAGTATTTAAAGCGTCGTGCCATTGTCTGTCACTGTGCGTTTAAAATAAATTAAATTAAAATAAAAAACAGTGCAATAATACAATAGGTAATGACAATTTTTATGCCTTAATCATGTAACTAGTAACCAAAATATGAAGTGCCCATAATATAATGATTGTACCGTCTCTCTCAGTGCAGGGAGATACATGGTATAAAAACATGTTATGATAAATTAAGGTACCATATCTTATAAAGAAGAGCCATTTCCATGCGTCACATCAAATGTGAGAACACTTTTGCCAAATGCATCATGGGTTGTCTCTTATCCTTGCATCAGAAAACGACACGTTTGTACTTCATCCATACAAATGCATGATTGCGTCCTCTGTTATGTTACTAACATTTCTCCTGTATTCTTATTTGCATTGTACATGTTAAGCATGTTATGTCTAAGAGATATCTGAGAGACTTTTATACTGTATACATATATAAGCGTTTTTTCATGGGTGATACATTAGGCAGCCCATGAGTGCCTTTATTTTAATTCTTTGCTTTTCTAAACACTACATCTATTTACTTCCTTATGCTTACACTGTGTTCCTCTTTCAGCTAGCCAATAAAAGGACACCAAGAGGCAAAAAACAAGCATACTTGACATGCATAAATGTATTTTTTTTATTTCAGTGTTTCTTTTTACGTTTTGAAAAGCAAACAGTGATGATAATGGAAAAACAGACTGATTATCTAACTTATGCTCACTGTGTTATTACCCTGTGAGGTTTTTAATGAAACTTTTTGTGGCTTTTCTTTATTCTTTATTTTGGAGATTTTGGGCTGTTTATATTTTATTCATGATAACTAAAGTTTACTAAAGGAAAATAAGAACAAATAAAATGTTTTGGCCATGCTAAAAGCTTCAATCTGTGTTCATTTATTAGTGAGAAAATAAGTTATTGGGTTGTTGACATGAATTAATATCAAGCGGTGACAGCGCGTTGCGATGTGATGTCTAAATAAAATACCTTTTAAAACCTTTTTTTTTTCAAATTTGTGTATAATTTTTTGTATGATTACTCCAACAAATATTTTTTTTTAAATATTTTAAACAGCAAAATAATATTTTGTGGGTGTGTGTCAACATTTGAAGTTGATCAAAACCTTTTTATTAATGTCCTAAAACCAAAACAATAGCCATTTGTACTCCTAGGACAACTTTTTTGATCAACTTCAAATGTTGAGTACTATATATATATATATATATATATATATATATATGGATAATTTAAATTTTTTAAATAGACTTGAATGTTTGTTTTAAAGAATTCTCTTCCGTCTGCAATTATCCAAAATACAGCAAAAAGTACAGTAATGTTGTTTTTATTTGTTTTTGTATTTTTTTCTTGAACAGCAGATTAGAATGATTGCTGAAGGACCGTGTAACACTTATGAATGCGGTAATAATAATAAAAACGTAGTTTTGGTCTCAGAAATAAAGTATATGTTAAATATTAAACAGTTTAAATGTTATACAGTCGTTTTGGGTCTAAAGTGCAGGGGTCGTGTTTTTGATTGTGACATCAAAACAATAATTCTACATGTTGGTTACAGACAAATGCTTTCATATATATATATTTGTCTGTATTGAAAAATATATGTAGTAGGGCTAAAGCTCTTTTTTCGACAAAACTGCATCAGTTGTATTCATTAAGAAATATTTTGAAACGTATGCCATCATTTTCAATTGAATTTTAGTCTTACAAGAGATTTTCTTTTAAATTAATTGCAATATTGCAGACAGAAGCTGAAAACATGCTAATATATACTAATATACAAGATTATGTTTCATGCGTTTCAAAGCGTTTCATGTTTACATATCGTTAGGGCATGTGATGTGTCAGCTACAGGTCACGTGACCAGTCAGCTGACGCTATATAAACCGGTCAAGTTGCTCGAGTCGCTGTACGATGTTGTTGTCAGAACAGACAGTCGACTGAGGGACTCTTCAAAACACAGTTCATTATCCCCAAGAGACGCGGCTTCGCCTTATTCAGATTCTGGTTTTATTCGTGCATACAGCACGAGCGTAACACTACTTATATTCAAGTATAAACACGGTGTCCTGAAGCCGTCGGCCGAGACTTTTATGTGAAGACAGGGCACTGATAGCGTTAGTTCCCGCAGTGTAGCTCGCAGCGCTTCCAGCATGAAGCGTCCGTTGTTCAGTTTAGCCACCGTCTGCGTGGTCTTTACAGTCTGGACACTGTTTTCGGTGCCGTGGGGTTTTTCACACCCTGTCATGGAAGAAAGAGATTCGCAGCTGAGGTTCATTGAGGAGTTTGATCGGTTTAAGCCCGGTTTCAGCTGGCACAACATATCCTGCGCTGTGTGTAAAGCGCTCTTCGCCACGCTAGACATCGCGTTGCTGGTGAGACAATAATTCACTTTTTTTAAACTCCCATGACTTTCTTGTTGGTATAAATCTCGACTTATGTTGGAGAGTTTAAAGTAAGGTGACAGTTTATTTTGCTCAATATGGACTTGTTGAGCTGTCTTAATTTAACTAGACAGCATTTTTTCCTTGCATCATAGGCGCGTGCAAGCTGACTGTGCTAAATGTACATTTAGCAATTATACAAACATATCGTCTATATATATATATTCGTTTTTTTATATCAAATATACTTTTTTTATTTTCTTTTTTATTATATATATTTTTTTGTTATGTATATGATTTATATTTTAGAAAAACTGTTATTTTAAATAGCAATGCTTATAATGTAAGTAGCTATGCTTTTAATTTAATACGCATTTTATTTAAATTAAACTTTTATCTTTTATTTATTAATTGAATTAGTTTTTTTGTAAATTATATATTATTAAATTTATTGTTTTCTAGATATACAAATTTATTTTGAGCTTTTTTGATGTGTAAAAAAAGCATACTTTCAATAGTAGGCTTTGAATGTAATTAAATACCTTTTTGTATTATTACTATGCAAGCATTTTTTATATTTGAATTTATATGATAGAATTTTTCTTTTTATAATTCTATTATCTGTTCTATAATTTTGATATACATTTATTTAATCCAATTCTTATATTAGCTTATTAGTAGTTGTTTTTTTTATATGCTTTGACCTTTTTTAACAGAGTGAATCAAACATGGAGCGTGTGGCGCATGCTTTAGGAGAGGCCTGTGTTCGACTGCATCTGAGCGAGCCGCAAGTTTGCCGAGAAATCACAGAGCTCTTCCGAGACGATGTCATCCGTGCGCTCCAGGAGTCCGTCCTCTGGCCCTCGGAGGCTTGCGCTGTACTCGTTGGACCTATGTGTGGCCATTTTGATATTTATGCCCCCTGGAATGTGTCCCTGCCGCCGGTCCCCAAACCCCCGATTAAACCACCCACCCCTCCCAAAGCGGGCTCTCCACAGAGCCGGATCCTCTTCCTCACGGATATCCACTGGGATGCGGAGTATGCCGAAGGTAGTCGTGTGGACTGTAAGATGCCACTGTGCTGTCGAAAAGACTCAGGTAGGCCCAGTTGGAAGCACACTGGAGCGGGATACTGGGGCACGTATGGCGATTGTGACCTTCCTCTGCGCACAGTGGAGAACCTTCTCCAAAACGTGGCCAAATCTGGCCCGTGGGATTGGGTTTACTGGACAGGAGACATTCCAGCACACAACGTCTGGTCTCAGACCCGGACTCAGCAGTTGAACGAGCTCGTCATCATCACTAGACTCATACAGAAACACCTGGGGGCTAAAGTAACTGTGTATCCAGCGGTTGGGAATCACGAGAGCACTCCGGTGAATAGTTTCCCTCCTCCCTTTGTTCATGGGAACCGCTCTTCTCACTGGCTTTATGACACCATGGCTAAGGAGTGGGCATCCTGGCTGCCAGAGGAAGCTCTGGAGACCATACGGTAAAGTACAGATAAAATCCTTCTATTTTGTTATTAATCTCTCAGGTTAATTTAACATCACAGTGTTAATGAGAAGTGACACTGATCACATTTTTATTGTTGTTAGTTATATTTTATTATTTTTGTTTGTAATATAATGATGAAATTGTTATTGTTAGTTTGTTTTAATTAATATAAACATTTCTATATGTGTTATTTATTATTAATAATTATATATATCTTATTTGTTGTTAATAATACTAATGATAATACTAATAATTTATTTTTATTTATTTTTAAATAAAATTTATTTATTTACTTACTATATATGCAGACATTATGTTGTTTGCCACCTGGAATGTATCTTAATAATAATAATAATAATAATAATAATAATAAACAATTAACTTATGTACTTACTAAATGTGTGAGAATGTATATTTTTGCCCCTGCAATGTATCTTATTATTATTATTATTTAAAACAAATTTAGTTAGTTAGTTATTTATTTACTACATGTGTAGAATATAAAATAATAATAATAATAATACATTTATTTACTTAATTTACTTGCAAAATATTTAGCCAATTATTATTTTTATATAATTTAAGTGATTGTTGTTTGCTGTTATTTTTCATGTAACCAATTATTATGATTTATTTACTTATTTATTAATTCATTCATTTTTTTCTTCTATTTATATTATTTTTGTTATATATATATATATATATATATATAAATATATATATTACATATATTGCTATTTAGATATTTATGCAATCTTTACCATTTTTTGTTTTCATGGTGGTGATTTTACTTCTACATTTATTTGTCGTTTTTATTAATGTCATCATTATTATCAATACTATATTTTTGATTTATGTGTAATGTCTGTTTTGTATTTTTTAGGCGTGGAGGGTTTTACACTGTTGAAGTTGAGCGTGGTTTGAGGGTGGTGTCCTTGAACATGAACTTCTGTGCACGAGAGAACCCCTGGCTGATGGTGAACTCCACAGACCCGGCGGATCAGCTCCAGTGGCTCATTAGGACACTACAGGAGTCCGAGAACAAGGGAGAGAAGGTACAAGAAGTTTACAAACATCAGAACAAAACAGAATTATTTTGTATGAAGAACATAAGAAATGAAAAAGCAGTGTTGAAGCAGCTTTGGCAGTTTAACAAGTTTGCAGTGTTAGTGTTTGTGGGTTAGAGGTGTTTAAACATTCAGGCAACTGATCATGAGTCAGACCGACTAGAAGCGGATGTGTGACCATTTCAGCTTTTAACTTGCAATTTTACAGTTTCACTTTTGTTTGTATTTGGACATGATACATAAGATGCCAGTGAACATTTTACTGCTAAATGTTACTCAAATTATTTTGTAAGAGCGTCTACAATTCTTTTATTTTTCTCATAACTAAATTTTGAATAACCAATCTGACCAAACCTGTCTCTGGTCTCTCTCAGGTCCACATTATCGGTCACATCCCCCCGGGGCTCTGCTTGAGCAGTTGGAGTTGGAATTACTATCATATAGTGAACAGGTCAGTCGTTTTTGCATGAACATACTGTGTGGGACGTCCTGCTGTACACAAGAGTTCACTTTCATCTGTTGTAACCCTTGGTTGAATCAACACATCTACGTGACCGCAACCAAAAGGCTTCTAACAGCTCCACTGCGTCTTTTATGATCACAAGTGTCCTTCGGTTGCAAAAATGGGTCATGTTGACTGTAACTGCCGGGTTTTAAGATAATTGTGTTTGCAATTTGCCATATGTTCCGGCGGTGTATGTAATGCAGTGGTTAATGGTTCACTTTAGCAAGCAGTCTTGTTCCTTCCTCTATCATTCGCTTTCATTTTACAGATATGAAAGCACCATAACTGGTCAGTTTTTTGGACACACGCATGTGGATGAGTTTCAGATGTTCTATGATGAAGATACATTGACTCGTCCACTAAGTGTGGCTTTCATCGCCCCAAGTGTGACCACTTTTGTCAACCTGAACCCAGGTACTCACTGTACTAATATTAGTTGAAATATTTTATTCTATATATTATTCTATTATTTATATTTATATATTTTATATATAATAATAATAATAATAATAAATATTATATATATAGGGGTGTAACGGTTCACAAAAATCATGGTTTGGTTTGATACGATACAGTAGTGTAGTATATTTTCGAAACAGCAAAAATAAAATATATATATTTTTTTTTTCACATTTCTATTTATTAAAACTAACATAAAGTATGTCTTGGATGGTATTTATTGATTAATTAAAACGTAGATTTGAGCCGGGGATCCAGGGCGCTGTTTCTTTCTGCGGGACAATCTGCGTGGGAGAAGACCACAGGGGAGAGATCCACAGTTTAATTTTGTGGTGTATGTGTATGAAGGCTTAGGGGCCGCTCGCATGCATGTTCACATTCACATCTTTATTTTCAACAGAGCCGTGCAGTTTAAAAACCAAAGCAGAAATGTTTTTATAACTGACTGTGCCTTCATGGTTGCCTAGTACAGAAGCGCGGGAGCCCAAGCTCTTTGAAATTGGTGGAAGAAGTGATGCGTCTCGCGTTTTCCACACGTTTTTAGAAGTACCCTTAAGTGAGTAAGTTGCATTTAATGCTTAAGTATCGTCAATGCTAATACAAACATTATTTTAGTGTCTTAGAGCAGAACGATGCAGCTCTAGTTAAACAGCTGGATGCTGGGTTGAAATGCAGCTGGATTTGGTCGTGGCTTCAAAGGGCAAGAGGTGTACTTTAATTTAAGGGATGTACACGTCTTTAGACAAATGTCAATACAGTATTTTTTCAGAACCTGTGCTTTGCTTATTATTCCTTTCAACTAAATTGGCTACTGTAAAATTGGCAAAGAGAAATGCCTGCCTAAATGCTGCGGGGATAGTTTATAACGTGCGCGTTTCTAGTTTTCGTCTGTTTGTGGGGGGGGGGGGGGAGGAGCAGATAGTGGGTTGCCTGTCCCGTCGTTTGCACTGCCTTGTTGAGTGTAGCACTGAAAACATTATATTTTACACAATTTATTCATGTTTTTTTTTTTTTCTGAATCGTTCGGTTCTAATGCGTACCAAACCGAAAGCCTCGTCCCGAACGGTTCAATACGACTACGCGTATCGTTACACCCCTAATATATATACATACATGATTTTGATGGACTAAACTTTCAGAGGCAGTGTGAGTAAGCTACGTGACAAAATGTGAGATTGTATTTATTTTTGAATGTGTGAAAATAAAAGTTAGTTATTAACACAGAAATCATAGCTATAACATGCTTTTTTTTATGGTCAGGATATCGTGTATATTACTTGGATGGAAACTACCCAGGCAGCAGTCGCATGGTTTTGGATCATGAGACGTATATTCTTAACCTGACTCTGGCCAACAACCAGCCCTCAAAACCTGACCCCAACCCGTCCTGGACTTTACTGTACCGTGCATCTAAGGCCTATGGTTTGTCCACACTCTTCCCATCAGACATGGACGCTTTGATCAAACTCATGAAGAATGATGACGGTGTCTTCCAGCGCTTCTGGTACCTCTTTCATAAAGGCCATGTCTCAAAGCCCTGCACAGACACTTGCAAGACGTCAGTAATCTGCCTCCTGCAAAGCGGACGATACGACATTCTAACACGGTGTGAAGCCCTACACGGAGATAAACACTCTGTTAAGAAGTCCTTGTGTTGAGAATACGTGAAACTAGAATTCTAATTGGTTTAATACCACGCCAACTTCATACACTTTCACTTGAACTTTTTGTAGCATTTGTTAAGTTTGTACCTGATCATCAAAAGCTGAATTACGATGAACACTGCTGGTATTGAAAGCTGCAAGGTGTCTGGTCAAGATAGGGTTGAACAAAAAATCAGCAGTTCTTGTAAAGATGTGGACTTTAGAGCAGAAAGCCAAAGTAAGGCATTACTGGTTAAAAGTGGAACAGGTAGTGACATCACTGAATCGTGTGCCGTTTTAGTGCCTCGTAAAAACCACAATTGCTCAAACATCTCAGTCCTCCTCACTTATGTGGTTTGTGATTTGCGTCACTTGATTGTGGTCTGTCACTTTAGAAGCGCATCACTTCCTGCGTTGACCTATAAACTGCACACTGGAGCCTGTTGAGGCTTATGGTAAATGCAAATGGCTTATTGATTCAGCACCAAGTCATTAAACTTAATTGTTTTAATTGCTAATGCAATAATGAAGAGATTATGATCATGTGATTGTTTCTCTGTGTGAACCGAGAAGGGTTATGCAATTCTAGTTTTTTTTAAATGTGGAAATGTCTAAAAGTCTTGACTAATAATTATTTTGCAAGGTGATTTGTTTATAGATTTAAGCCATGTGCAATACAGGTTGGGTTCACTATGTTGTTGGGAAAAGTAAATTATGCATTAAAATGTCACATTTCTGTTCCAAATCAGTGCTGTTCCCTTAAACTTTAATAAAATAATTTAAAAAGTAAATAAAATAAAAATATAAAACTAATATTTTGAATGGTGTGGAATGTATTTAAGTATGTCATTTTTCTGAATAATTTCCAACTGCAACAAATGCTTTGCTAAGGCTTTCATTTTTAGAAATACAAATACAGATCTCAAACGAGAACGGACTAGTGTATTTTAATATTGAGGAAGAGAGAGCTACATTAAACTGAAATACATGTATTCAGTGAAAGCCATAGTAAAGCATTCAGCTCATGTTAAATGTGATGCGGTGCAGGTGAGAACCACTAGGAGTCAGTAGATCGTATTTTCATGCACTCCAGAAATATTTTAACATTTCCCATGAAAGCAGGCGTTTGATAATACATTTTTTTTGTATAATTTCTATATAATAACTGCTGCCAAAGATAAACGGAACCACAGTACACCTAAAAAAAATCATAGAAAAAAGACAAGTGAAAACCTTTTTTATGTGTTTTATTGACATTCAAATCATATCGGTAGGTTCATTTGGTGTTTACACTGGCTTCAGTTTGCAGCTTATCGTAAGTATACCTCAAGAGATATTTCAACTTCTACAAAAAGTACTACAAATAGTAAACAGAACTTTCTTGTCACGGGTCTGTGAAATATAACGTCACTCCGAAATCCTCCTTATAGATATCCCAGGTCTTTGATTTGTGTGGATTGTCCAGTTCCTCTCTCGAGAGATACAAGCTAAAACACAAACACAGACTTCAGCTCATAGAAGAAAAAAACTTCCAAAACTGCAGACAACAAACCCCACCTGTTAGTTTCAATAAAAGAGGTGTTAAACCAGAAATAGAAAGGACAGTCCTCGTAACCCTTTGGCAAACCCTGGAGAGAGAAAAAAGGAAGTTCAAGCAACAACCTCAAAACGTTCTGCCAACAACACTTATATAAGGGTCAATCCAAAACTTAAATAGTGGAGACTTACAGCACTGGACTCAAACATGACCTTCACATCTCCAGTCACAACTGGCCCTTCCTGTAAACTGATGACAACCGCATTGTTACCGGTGTCAGGAAACACCTAAGGGGAAAAAAAAAAAGATGACAGGAGCAATAGAATAATGTGGACTGTAGCTACACAGTAATGTGCTTTTGGTACTCCACTAGTAAGCCCTCACTCATCATGTCTACTGTAAATACGTACTGTACAGTTCTGCTGTTTGGCACAAACACACTGGAAGACGAGCTCTTGCTTCACTATGATCTTCACCTTCAGGTCGCTCCCATTCCCCTTCCCTACACCTGAACAATAACAGACACAGGAAATTACAGAGTTTTTCCTTTCTTAAGGTGAATTTTTTTTATTGAATACTACGTATAAAAATATCAATATAAAATTCAATATGAATACAAGAAACATATTTCACATTCAGTTTATTTTAATCATATAGAACGTTTAGGTATTATTCAATACAAATATAAAATAAATATGCATGATATATAACATACATATTTTAAATGTGCTGTATTTGAACTATTTATTGCTGTTCTATATGAGACCCTGAACAACCAAATAGTTATTAGGTTTTTATACAAGATTTATACATCATCTGAAAGCTGGGGACAGGACAGTATTTGGCTGAGATATAATATTTGAAAATCTGAGGGTACAAAAATCTAAATATTGAGAAAATCACTTTTAATATGGATATTACTAATCAATTTAGAAAATATCTACATGGATCATAAACTTTACTTAATATCTATATGATATTTGGCATTAAGAAAAATAATTTTGACCCATACAATGTATTGTTGGCTACTGTTACAAATATACCTGTGCCACTTGAGACTGGTTTGGTGCTCCAAGGCCACATATATTACTTTAGTTCATATGCAATATCTAAATACTTTAAGAATAATGTGCTATTCACTGTGCCTAAAATGTATCAATGCAGAACAATATATACGTTTGTGTTGAACATCAATGGAGAAAATAAAGTTGTTCAATAAAAAAAATAAAATTTTTACTAATGTGGCAAGGGGGGTCCCACATGGTGCAGAAGGTATTGATACAAATAGTGTTAATACTTGTTCAAAACAATCACTTTAGCAAAATGTGAACTATTTTCTGCTTATTTTGAAATATAAAAAGAACTAATTACTAATTATTAAATATATTTTAAAATACAGAAGCAAAATCATTTTAATAAAAGATTCTGAAAGTATTGAAGATCCAAAAATAATTTAATATATTAATATATAATATAATAATTAATATTTACAGTGGTAACAACAAATTATATTTTACTATATGATATGATTAATATCATGTTTTGCTATTATTAATATGACGGTTTCATTTTAAACATGGTGATTATCTCTAATATGGAACAAAATATATGATATTTACCATCTGAATCTGAAGCAGATTATGTCAATAAATGGAAAGTCAGCCATCTATTAATTATCATGTTAATTACTGTCTGCCTTTAGCCACCACAGCAGGAGAACGTTTTACCACAAATACCATACTTTTACATATTTTTCCATTATTAAAAAAAATTGTAGCTTTAGTTGTCGTACTCAAAACGACATTTGTCTCATAATGTATGCACGTATGCATGTAAGCACAGAATCAACTTTCAAAGTCAAAGATCAGAAAAATAAACGTGCATCTTGGAAAGCGGATGTTTTGGAAAGTGCTACGCCATGCTTTTTGTGAAAATAATATTAAAGATGCCTTTGAACCCTATTAATATGTTTCATAAGTAATAATGAGTGACTACAGGCTGGGTCTTACCTGCGATGGAGTGTATTCGAATGCTCTTTATCTTCAAGCTCTTTTGAGGTGGTAGCTGACGGTTGTACTGGTTCTTCATGATCTCATAATAACCGACGTACCTACTCTGCAAGTGCAAACAAACAGAAAACTGACCAAACTGTTGGATCCATAGCTTCCAATTCAGTATCACGCACCTGCGAGGGAGTTTCAACACCCTGGAACTTCGAACTCATACTTTTATCAGTCCGTCTCTCCCCAAAGTAGTCCAAACTCTCCTGTAAGATGGTTCAAAGAACATCTGAATGCGATCTTGGATGAGAAGGGCTCTAAATGTAAACACAGATGAGCAGACTGTACCTGCGCGCTCTCAAACTGATCGCTGTCGATGAGCCACGTGCACACCATCGTCCCAGTCCGCCCTATTGAACAAAAGCCAACTGTTACACACTTCAGACAGCCTGCATTCACAAACAACACTGAATAATACCAAACAGCCACAGACCTTTTCCTCCTTTGCAATGGATGGCGATCACATTTCTGGAGTCTGCCGCCATCCATTCCCTAACACACGCCGTGTACCGCAGCATATCTCTGCCAGCGTTAATAACAAACAGCTTTAATCAAACCTCAAAACTTGTAACAAATTCATATTTTGATATTGAGTTGAGGTGACAGCACACTCACTCGAGCGATGGCACGTTATGGTCATCTATCATAACACGCTCCACTTTATAGTGAAAGAACTTTGGATCGTAGCCCTTCTCACCTGAAACAAGACGTCAGATTAGCCACCTTCTTTATTACTAATTTTAGACATTTTTAGGGCCGGGACTTTAACGCGTTAATTTAGAATTATTACACAAATATAACGCGTTAAATTTTTTAACGTATTTTAATTACACTTATTTTTGCACCGCGGAACGTTTCTCACTGGATGAGTTTCGACGGACAGATTATACTGGAACACCAACTAGCGTTTCTAATGTTCTGAATACTTGAAAGCAGGGATGCATGATCCACATCTGCCGACGTTTACGCGTTTTGTCAGTTAACCCGGTCCTGTAATCAGTGGTAAATGCCATCAGGTGCGTGATTTCACATTGAGCCGTATATACTACACAACCGTTGTTTACTGACAAGCTGCGCAAATCCACGCTAATAATGAACATGTTCTGCGCAGCTTGTCAGTGAACAACGGCTGTGTGTAGTATATACGACTCAATGTGAATTCACGCATGGCACAATATTTGTCTGTAAGACTTGGTTGAACAAAAATAAACAATATTTAGTAAAGTCATTATTCAATGATATACTAAAAATCCATATGAAAAAACTTACTTCTCAAGTAAAATATTTATATGCGATTAATTTCGATTAATTGATTACAAAGCCTCTAATTAATTAGATACATTTTTTTAATCGAGTCCCAGCCCTAGAAATTTTGTATGTGCAATTAAGGTACAATAATTTGATAGAAATCAGAGAATCGTCTACTCACTACAGAGGTTAAACACCTTGTAGTGATCCAGATGTTTGGTGTCCAGGAATCTAACGACCTCCTGAAATGTGTGATTTATGTATTCATCACGCAACTGTTGCAATGTTTTCTAAATGATTCAAATATGTAAACTACTATTATGTATCTTACTCTGATTGGGTTCCTATAAAGCGCCTGCTTCCCAGAAGATGGAAAGGACATGGCAATGACTCTTTCTGAAAAAACAGAAGACCAATGATGAAATTAAATAAAACAGTTATTGAAAATCTGATGCAAAATTAAAGAGAAAAAAACAACGGCTGTATTTGAAAATTGAATGGCTATATTTCTGCCAACAACAACAAACAGCTAATCAAACCTGTCACGTAAGTGAGGTCCAGATCAAATCCATCTTTTTGGTATCGCCTTTTGTTCTCAGACACCTATGAACGTTATTAGAGCAAATTTATTTATATCGCAATTTCATACTACATAAAAAACTATACATAAGAGTGAGAAATGTGAAAAAAAAAGACTAAATAGAAGACCAAGGAAATGAATTAAAACTAAATTAAAAAAAGGGTTTTAAGTATAAAAGAAGAATGAAAAGTGCATACACTGCTGTCAAACGTTTAGAATAATACATTGCAGGTTTTACTGTATTTTTTATCAAACACATGATCACATTCATCTGCTGAACACATAAACAGATTGAAAAAGGGTATCTACAGGATTTTCAGCTCAAATGAAATATTTTACAGACCTGCATGATTTAGAGTCCAAACACAGGTTTTTATAAAATGATTAACTTTACTTTTCAGTCTTTAAACCATTTTTAAGAAAAAAAGTCAGAAGAATCTATAATTATATTAAACTATTATCAGTTATTATTAAATAACATCTAAATATACTTTACATGCATTATAAAAATCTGAACAATTAAGACAGCAGTTGCAAAGCAATTTCGGAAGGAAGTGCGTACGAAGTTAATTCAGCTGGCACCAATCAGTACCGCCTTTGTCGTAAGCCAATCCAGTTTCTATCTTTCCACTACAAATAAATATTCCCTCCCCTTCTCCGCCGTTCGCTCCTTCCAGGGTCCAAGCCAAGCCCTCAACCCTAACAGCTCGCCAAAACATGCTTATTTCATTATCAATGAGGAAGAAATAATCTTCTTGTCAGTCCACTAGTTCACATTCACAAACGTGTGAAGTGTGTTTTCTGTGTAAAAATACAGCTCGATTTTTAATTCTATTAGAAAAGGCAGCAGAGAACAGACAGATCTTGATCGATCCTTTTAATGACCACACCACAACATCTTCTTGGGGTTTAAATCACTCACCATTCTCCTGGTGACCTTTTCAAGCTCTTTCTTCTGAGAGGCCAGTCTGAAGGCACGTACCAGAATCAATATCCTCAGAGATCTCAGGAAAGTGACCGCCCTGCATGCACACCAGATTAATATTGTTATACCAGGATAACACCATCGGGTGACATGGGAACACGTCGAGCATGCGTTCGGTTAAATCTGCAGTACCTGGGAACCAGACTGGCTCCGGAGAGATCGGTGAATGCGTAGATCATGGTGACCACCAGGGTAATGACCACAATACAAGTATCTTGTATATTCAGTTTTGAGCTGAAATACACCTTGAATCTGAGAAGGTGGATCATTTAAGAAAGGTTTATGAGAGAACACTAATGAACAGATCCTAAATATGTAAAAATTATTTTTTTTATTGCTTCTTCTATTTATTGCTGAGCTTGTGGATAATTGAAATTATTTATGTGCTTGAGCTCTAGGAAACTGGTCCAGAGTGATAAAAACTCATCTGGAAAGAACAAACCGGAAATGTGTTTCCTGAAAATCATTTCCTGTGATGAGCAACTCATCAAGTGAAACATGAACGCTAAAGTACTATTGGTTACTGTCAGCCTAAAGCATTTTGTAAATGGCGTTTAAATTAAATGATGCAAGAAAAACTACTAACCCTTCCACGTATATACGGAGCAGCACGTCAATGAGGAAAAAGAAGGAGATGACAAGAGAAACAGACTCCATTGCTTTTCTAACTTCGTGATTACCGCTAGAAATAGAAAAGTCCACTATGACCAGAATAATATCCACAATGATCAGTACCAGGCCGAAAGCACTGCAAAAAAAGAAGAGACGAACGTAGGAAAACGTTAAAAACCATAGTCTAAAATCTATACATATTAATCATTTTTCAGGTCTCTTTATATGACATTCTAAAAAACTAAATTGATGCCACTCACCGAAAACCAAAAGACATCACAAAAGGAGCTATAGCTTTCCGGACACGACTGCAAAACAAATCAAATACAGGATGAAACGTAAAACTATTTATCTTAAAACATCACAATGACAACTAATCATAAGTTTACTCACTGGTACATGGTGTCTGGGTCCTCAGTCTTTTCCTTTCCATCATCGATCCGCACCTCTGCCTCCTCTTTCACCCCATTATTGCTGAAATATAGATACACTGATAAAAGATGCAACCTTGCATTATTTTAGAAAAGTAAAGGTCAGACTTAGAGTCATTTGTGAAACACAGCATGTAATTCTGCTGGGAATGTTGTTGAATTACTCATGTAAAGTTGAGGGAGTAAGGGTCATGATGCTGGTAAAGTGTTAGTAATTTAAACTGAATGTTATTCACTTACCCATTAACTTCCTTGGAATCTAATCCAGGGTTGAAATGCACAGACGTCATTTTTACAGGAAAGTTTAGAGTTTCTCTCTGAAACAAAACAAAACAAAAATCATGCTTATGTTTATGTTTAGTTATTTCAATTTAATTGCAATGAAACCAATATTCATTGTCACTGAAGTGAAATTACTCAACCTAGTAGGCTGATAAAACTCTCTTTGTATAAGAAAATGCCACTTAGAGGCTTTTGCATCTAAATTCTCCATACACAAACAATTAAACTGCAGTTTATTTAAAGATATATGATAGCTTATCAAACTTCAGAGCATTTTTATGTTTAGCAAACTCGAACATGACAAAAGACATACTTACTTTAAACCAATAAATCCTCAGAGGGTTCAAATTCAAGGTTTCAGAGGCGGATTAAAAGATGTTTTGATTGATATCCCATGGATTGCTAATCCCGAAAAAATTGCGTGCACCAGAAAGCGTAGAAATCTAGTATAAAGCCGTACATTAAATACCTGCATACAGAAATACAACAACATATATTTAGTTTGTTTCAGTCTCAACAAGACCATAGCAAATGAATGCCAGCTTTGGGAAAACCGATACAAACCAGCCAAAAAGCGCATCCGGGAAAACTCTTTTCCTTCCCTTTGCTTGACTAGCAGCTTTTCTGCTCTCTGTTCCCCAAACAGTCTTTCTGTGTCAGGTCTCCATGACTGTCTTTACGAGTAGTGACTGTCCCGTGATTTTTGTGATAACAAAGGAAGGAGGTTCAAAGGTTAGCAGTAACGTTAGTTTTCTTGTCTTCCATCCACAACCATTCACGCCGCCCACTTCTTCACTCCTGCTGCAGACGTAGCGGTTTTTAACTTCCTCGTGGCTGAAGTTAACATGCGTTCAAAATTAATATTGGAGAATGGGAACGGTCCATATAGTCGCAGAGGTAATATATTGCGTAGTGTTAATAAAATATAGTTGTAATTAAAGTGCGTATTCGTGCGCACGCGCCATACAGTTTTTTTGCTTCAGAAAAGAACTAAGTAAGGACAAAATCAAATCTAAGTGGTCTGTATTAATAAAGGAACAGTTCACACGAAATAGAATTATTTACAAAGTTTCTACACGCCCTTTCAAACACGTTGGCCTAATATGTGACTATTTTCTGTTTTAGCCTAGCCAAAGATAAAAAATAAAAAATAGCTGCCTATCCTAAGTATTCAGTAATGATGGTGTAACCTACGTACCATATTGCTAATGATAAAGTTTTTTTGTCTTTTATGTGGAACACAAATTCCACAAGAATTTTAAACTGGTTTGTTGATTCTGGTATGTGTGGAATGGGGGAAGATGAAGCATCTTTCTGACTCAGTGGACAGATAATGTGGACCATGTGGAACCAGCAGTGCCTATAAATATTAAAAATGAAAGTCTGGAGGGCATTTCATTGACACCTTTTCTGGAGAAGAGTAAGAACACCACGTTATGTAAGTATAGATTTATATTTAATAAACATTTATAGATTTTTTTTTTAAATATATGACTACATTGCCTTCAAATGGAAGCTTGTGTTTGTAAATTATGTATTTGTTGGGCAAGACTAACCAATTTCTTCAACGGTATTAGACAATCATGTCGCAGCTGGTGTTTATCTTGGTGTTTCTTGGTCTCACGTTTCTTCAAATCTCAGTAAGTTTCACCAGAATTTCTAGAGTATCTATCTAGACATTAGACAGTAAAAAAAAAGAGCCATAATGTTGCTTTTAGTTTATCGAGGCAGAAGAAGAATGCCAAATATCTGAAGTGTTGAAGCTGAAGGAAGAGATTCATAAGCTGAATAATAAATTGCTGATTGGGGAATGGAAAGTTATGCATCTGCGTAATCACCGACGCTTCAAGCTGCTTCCCAACCTGGAACTAACACTGGAACACAAGACCACCCCTCAAAACAACACTGAACCTTCACCCACCATACCAAGTACTGGAGGCTCATTATTAGTTCATGACAAAGGTAATGTTTATACCTTCATAAGAAACCTGTGCATGCTGTTAATTCGTAATTACATTTTTAAATAATTTTATGGAAATTACGAACAAATTTTAAAAGTTTTTTTTTAGTCTATGTAGGGTCTTAATTCTATTTGTTTTGTTGCTTTTATTGTTTTTGTTGTTGTTGTTGTATTTCTTGAATTGTAATTGTGGGTTAAACTGACATGAAAAAGGAAAAGAAAATTATGTTTTGATTAAAAAAAAAATGTTGATGTCAAAATTAGTAAGCAAGTATTTTTTCCCTACAATTTATGTCTGTTAGATTGTTCCGAGTTATATGACAGACTAAAACCAGGAAGCGGATTCTACAGGATTAAACCCAAACTGTCAGTTGAACCATTTCTTGTGTACTGTGACATGGACGATGGTGGAGGCTGGACTGTGATTCAGAAACGGATCAATGGGAAAATCAATTTTGACAGGTAGTAGTCTTTGTAGTAATGAATATGAATTATTATAATTAAAAAAAAACAACAACAAACATTGAGGCCCACATTACGATCAGTATGATTAAATCTGCATTTCTATTCATAGAAAGTGGGAAGAGTATAAACATGGATTTGGTCATTTTCAGTCAAGCAGAGATGAATTCTGGCTTGGGAATGATCACATTCATGCCCTACTCAATGATGGTAAGATCTGTATATGAGCGGATCTCTGTGCTTTTCCGCTATACAAAAATACAATAATAAAATCCTCTTTAGGTGAAAATGTGATGAAAATTGAACTGATGGACTGGAAAGGAGAGAGATCCTATGCCATGTATGACAACTTCAGAGTGTCAGATGAAAAGGTATGTTTTCTTTGGTTCCTACCTTTAACACTTTAATCTCCTATTTCATCTTTGCTCACAACATTCCTCATCTACCCTCAGGATAAGTACAGGCTGCACTACGGGATGTACAGTGGTCAGGCAGGAGATGCCCTGTCTGGAGGGGCCAATATGGTGGAGCAGTGGTCAGCCTCTCATGACGGCATGCAATTCAGCACCCAGGACCAGGATCACGATCGCTATCTGCAGGGAAACTGCGCTGTTGAGAACAGAGGAGGCTGGTGGTATAACAGGTGATGCTGGAGTCTTGCCAGACTTTATGGGCATAGCTTTCTTGTACACTTAACACAGAATCTTATTTTACCTGTTGCTTACTTACAGGTGTCATGCTGCCAATCTCAATGGAAGATATTACAGAGGTGGAGAGTACAAAGCTAAGCATGATAACGGTGTGGTCTGGGGCACCTGGAGAGGACTGTGGTACTCTCTCAGACACACAGCCATGAAGATCCGGCCCAGCTCCTTCATGGACAACTTGGGGAGTGGAGTAGGACCTACTGAGTAGCACATTTGTGTAGTTTACAGTGTATTAACAATAAGATTTACAAGATATGTGCCAAACATATGGGACAAAAGAGAAGACGTATCTTGGTAAACTCAATAAATACATTAGCTTACATATCGCTATTACGGTTTGATATTGAGTAAATTCTATGATTATTATTTGTGTAAAAGGGTAAATATAATAATACATCATTGCAATAATAAAGCAGCATCCAAAATTACTCAAAGTCTTGATTGAGATTTTGTATCAAACTATTTTTTATCATACATGGTGTATCTTTAACATGGTTGACGGTAAAACCCACTTTCATTAAAGAATTGTGACATATATATTTTCACTTGTTCTTCAAAAACCTGAGAATTTACATTTTCCAGTGTACAAACAAACCCAAATGTGTACAAAATATTCTTGTTATATGGATACTGTATAAAACCAGTGACAGTGGTTTGCATAAGATCAAAATGCCTTTTCAAACGATTAGTCAAGCACTATAAAAAAATATAATTGAGCATAGATTTCATTTCAAGTCTTAAAAACATTGATATAATACAAAGAGCTGATATGCATGTCCACATTGAGGATAAATAACCTCCCAGTATTAAGAATAAGTGCTTAATTAAGACTTTTATTTTGAAGTTTGAGTGTAGGAACCTCCCAGTAACGCAGGTTTAATCAGGTGAGTTTATGAATAGTCAGAACCTCTACTCCATCGTCCTCACCCAAGTATCCAGAAATGTCCATCATGTGCTGCTCTGACTCTGTGAGTATATACGGTGAGTTGCTGTAGTCCGCAGAGAGAGGAAGGCTACGACAGCGTCCCCTGCGCTGGTCTGAGGTAGAAAATGTGGAACTGCGTTGCCTTTGGCATGTTGATGAATTAGCCTCTCGTAGCTTCCTGGCTAGAATGTTCCTCTGGATGGGGGAAGGACCTCTTTTGCTCCAGTTCTGTTCTGCTCGTTCAGCTCGGTCCAGTGCAGAAGATGGACTTCGAGCTACGAGATGACGGTCCACCAAGGGCTCTTTTGTTGGGGTCACTGGAGCAGAATCTTTCGAGGTTGACTGAGATGGAGGAGTGTCAACCCACGGTCTTCTCCTTTTGTCCACTGTGCAATCAGTCGCTCTAGGACTGGAACAAGACCAGACCTCAAGTTCAGGAAGTGTATGCTCCCAGGGTCTGCTTCTACAGCTCCCCTCTGGTAGCTGGCGAGGAGTCACCTGGGTCATGCTTCTTTCTCGGTAGGGTCGGGACAGGGGCAGCTGATTCTGGTTGTTCTCATGGAAGCTAGAAGTTCTCCTGAAGTTGGGATTCTTGGAGTATGGCACTCTACTGCATTCTACCATCTCCACCCAGTTGGCTGTACGCTCAAGACGATGGGAGAAGGCACTGAATGAAGACTTGGGAGGACTCAGCAACAAGTCCACCTTTTGTCTGTCTGTTAAAGCATTGTTTTTTGGAGGCCATGTGGGTTCTGTAAAGGCAGACCTTATGCGGAAATGACTGCTGCTTGACTCTTCTGGGCTGTCAAGTTCTTGGGGCACTGGAGTTAGACCAGTAGGGGTTGAAGCCATTGCCTCTAGCATGGTGTCATCGACTGGACTTTGGGACACATGGTAGACTTGAGTGGCCTCTTTTAAGCCCTTCTTCCTCATCTCCTTGAGCTGCTGTTGAGCCAAGCGGTAGCCAAAAATAGGTGGAAGGATCTTTTGGCCAGAAGGAGACATCCTATCGAGGTCTTGAGGAGGGGGAAGAGGAAGGGACATGCTCTGCTGACGAGCCAACAAACCTTGGTCCAAAGGTCCCAGCTTTGCAGGCAAGGTAAGTCTCTTCTGTAGAGGAGCTGCCTGGAGACTTTCTGAGAAACTGGGTCTCTGCATGCTGTGACCACAAATTGAAGCCTCATCAGAGTTCTTCCGACCGCTGGGAGAGTGCAGAGATCCACGGCGCATGGAGCTGCACTTTGGAGCACGGCAGAGTTTTCTCCACAATGTGATAAAGATAGTGGCCAGGATGACAGCCAGGCACAGGGAGATCCCCGCCACTACCACTAGATTCCCAGTTAGGGGCGAGTTCACAGCTGGCGGAGGGGTGAGTGGTGTAGACGGAAGCTTCTCTAAAATAAAAAAAAACAGGATGGATTTTTTTTCTGAAATTTTTGTTCCGAAAACCAAAAATAGATGAAAACGGCAAAATGCTTACCAGTGCAATCTTCTAGTGAACAGTGTGACTGCTCTTTAACCATGCCAGTGCACTGCATCCCCCCACTAGAGGGCAGCAGACATTCACGAACACGCTCTCGCGCCCCTTCTCCACATGTCACACTACAACCACTCCATGGCTGCCATGGTCCCCACATTCCTATAGAGAAATTATATGTATCAGACAAAAGAATTACATTAAAAGATTCGTCAAATTTTCTGAAGAATTGATGCTTGCCTATCAAAATCCTTTTTAAGATGCCAAGGCATTTGCAGAGTGTTCTGGGTAATTGTTGCTGGTTGAAATACTGTGTTTAATACTTAGTAGAGGTTAGGGGAGAATTGTCCAGCGCTGCTCCAGGAGGGCTACCTTTTTGCAGAATTTAGCTCCAACAGCTGCCAAGACGTTTGTATTGATCCTGATTACCTTGATTAGCTTGTTCAGGTAAATATAATTAGGGATGAAGGCAAACTTGGCTGGAAAGGAGCCCTTCAGGAGTAGAACGAGACACCCCCTGGTTGGCTTTGTATAAACATCAGCAATAGTGATAAATACCTGAGCATTCACTACTAGTTAGTAAAATCAGCAAATTATTTAGTGCTGTCAAACGATTAATCGCATCCAAAATACATTTTTGTTTACATAATATATGCATGTGTACTGTGTTTATTTATTATGTATGTATAAATACACACATGCAGTATATATTTTGAAAATTTTCATTCATATACACATTACAAATATACACAGTACACACATATATTATGTAAACAAAACCTTTTATTTTGGATGCTATTAAACTCGAGTAATTGTTTGACAGCACTGATAAGCAAAAAAAAAAATATTAGGAATGTTTAGATTTAAGTTACTTAATTCAACCTAGTGTCCTGTCAGGTCTTAAACATACAATTAAGAATAATTTCAGATTAAATCAGCAATTATTTTGTCCATGCTCAACAGATAAAAGCAGACTCACTTGTATGTCTTTGCACAATCACACAGGTGGTGGCTAAACTGGGAGCTTTACTGTAGACGAGTGTGAAATGGAAGCAGTACTTATTCCTGCCGGGGTCAAACATGGAGCAGTTAAACTCAGTCTCATTCTCCCCTTGTGTGAGGAAATTGAAGGCCAGTTGAGACGCAGCAGCCATGTCATTACTCTCTTCCTTAAAAAGCAGAACTTTTCCATTTGTGACCGTACAGGGAGGAGCAATTAGACGAACAGAAACGGTTCCTTCACAGCCACTTTTGTAAATGTTATCCACAACAAGCTTGTAAGGGAAAATGCTGGACAGGTAAAGAGAACCAGAGGATTTGATGTCTTCCTGGATGTGAGGGGATTTTAGGGAGATCTGGATGAAGCCACGCTCTGTCAGGGGGGATGCACATGGCATCTCCAGGTGTTGTGACCTAACTACTTTAATATTGTGTCTTACCCGGTTCTGCACTTTCTCAAAGGTGTTCTTCCCTATCTGGACTTGTTCCAGGTAGCTGACGTCAAGGAAGAGAGTTGAAGCTTTGCTGCTAGAACAAGGATGGAAGTTGTCGTTAGTGTACACTCCAATCCTAAAGTCATTAGAGGTCCGGTTGTTGCTGCCACGCTCCACAGGCAAGTGAAAGGTGGGCCAGTGCACGTGCAAAACCGGACTCCACCACCAGATGGCGCTCTTGTTAGGCGCACCACGGTTGTGCTTCTTCTCCAGTCGGAATCTGAAACTACCTGCGTACAGGAAGCAGGAGCAGTTGAACTCCAGTGACCCTTCTGATTGGTTAACAGGCAGCGACCTGGAGAGTACTGTAACATTCCTGTCGATGTCAATCAAAGACACTGTCAGCCTGTGATCGGTGAAGTTGCTCTCAGTGCTGTAGTCCACAAACACACTGGCATTGCTCAAGGCGATGTGCATTGATGGCCAGAGATGGATACCAGCCATTGCTGTACAAAAGAGAAAACACAAATAAAAATCCATCAAGAGACCTAAAACTCTGATAAACAGTTTGGATATTTGCCAACTTATTGTCATGTAGTTGTGTAAGCAGTTTCCTTAAGCTATAGATTCTGTTTGTATTGGAGACGTGTTGTTTTCTGGCCTAGCAGGTATTTTCTGGCCAGACAGCCCACTCAGAAGTATCTATGGTTGTGGTCCTCCTCTGCCTTAGGAGTTTTTCTTCAAGGCTTTGTATACAGCATTAGAAGACTGCCAACTACAGGCCTGGAAGAAAATACACGATTCTTTCTCTTCTTTTTGGCTTTTCTGCTACTTCTATTGACAGTAACTGTCTTTGAGGCATAAAATAATACGGGGAAAAAGGAGGAATGTGATCTTTAGAATACGCAAACTCATCATCACCAGTATATGCACCACAGCCCATTGTGAAGGAGCACATGTGTCAACCACTCATGAGGTTGTAGACCTTATGGTTTATCTTCAATATTATGGTGGATTTAAGGTTGTGCATTTGGAGCCATATGTTAATACTATATTACTATACCACTTAAAAATAATTATGCAACACTGAAACACATGTTCTCAGAGAGTTTTTCAAGTTTAAGTTCTACTGCTTCACAGCACTATCTATTCCCACGGCACAGTATGAGAACTTGAGGAGGCATTGTGATTTACAAATGCTACGTGTGTGGGTCACTTCCTGCAGAAAACACAAATACATCCAGGGGAAGAGAGTACAGGAAAAGTCAGTGACCCTCCCTTCCCCCTCCCTCTATTTTCCTTTTCAACTAAACTCGATTCACCACGGTGCACTTGAAACTGCCAATCACTATCCTTCATTTAAACTCTATTTTGCATGAGAAGCAGAAAAGCTGGATTATACTGTACAAATGAACATTTTTACCGTTGCCATGATTCCTCTGGATGTAATGAGAACTAAATTGTTTTATTACACCTGTTGCATTGCAGGTTTGGAGTTCCTTCCTCTGCCAAAATATGGTTTGCATGCTTACATCATTAAGGCATAATTTCCCATAAAGCTACTTGGGCATACAAATAAAGTTGACTTGACTAAGTTCCAGGATAAACTGCTCTTTAAAATGTAAGGACATTTTCTCACCAAATCCCTTCAGGAAGAGCAGCACAAAGAGGGTCGCTGTAGGGAAACCCTGTGTCATTCCGACTTCTGCGGCCTCTTATCTTTCTTTGTCCACATCACCCCAATCCACTGTTATTCACTCTGTCCTGACAGAAAAAAATTCAATAAGATACAAGATATGAGTATGTTTATTTTCCATACCACACTTTTTGTTTCACCAGTCACCTAACTCTTTCACTGGACTATCAATTTGGTAAAGTGGAAAAATGAATTTGAATATCTACTAGATGATCTCACATTTTAATACATAGTACATAAGACTATTCAGTACATACATACATATATATATATATATATATAGTCTAAACTTACACTTAATAAAATATAGGCTATACACACAATGACTTTTCTTGATTTTTATTATTTTTTTCATTACTGAGCAATGTTTAGATATGAAACAAAAACATTGCTTAAAAGTGTATGGAGATAATTGTTTAATTACGTTTTTTAGGCAGTTATGCATATTTAATTGCCTATATAGGCTATATATGTGGAGAAAAAAAAGCCTATATGGAGAGAAAAATATATTAACATAATTTTTATTTGTTATATTTTATTATAAATATATATATATAAATAAATAAAAATAAATAAAAATAAATAATATAAATAAATAAATAAATATCTTATTTGATATCTTATCTAAATACATATTAATCTATTATAAAAGAAAATTCTATATGATAAATAAAATGTAATGTTATAATGTGGGACACACATTAAAACACTAAAAACCTTTAAATCCCTATTACTTTTTGTTAGAAACTCACACTGTCTAGATATCTTTAGTCTTTAACTTCAACAAAATAAACTTTAAAACCCTTCATGCATTACACTTATTACAGGTATAAACAAAACCTGTCGATTTACTACACTTAAATGGTCAAATTAAAGGTAAACAAAGGTATAGAGGTAGATTATATAAGTATTTTACTTACATGTGACATTGAATCGGATGAACACCGTTATGTTCTTGTATCCTTGTCGGACTGAAAGGCATCACGTTACCGCGAGTTTTGTTTTTAAGCATTAAATGAATGAACGTCACGCTCTGAGGCACGCTCCAGACTGAGCAACAGTGCACGCGGCGCGCTCCCTTGCTTCCTCTACCGGCTGTATTAGGGAAATTAAGTTAGGATGCGGTCTGGTCTCCACAAGAATCTATTTAGTTTTTGGGTTTAGCCAACGATTTGTGAAGAACTACATATTGTACATTTTTTATTTAAATCTAAAGCTCTCTATAAAACAGCCAATTAGCTACCGTAGCTCACATATCACCAAATATAAATGTCAGAGGTTGGCGGTGAATCATCCGCTTAATAAAAAAAACCTTTCCTTAATAAATCTTCTCACAATGGGGATGTCTGTCTCAAGATGAGCCTGACATTTCAGGCAAAATTTTAAGTTCATTAATATATTAAACTATATTTAGGAACAGTCGACTCATTGTAATCACAGTTGTCGTTACTGGCTCACATGCTTCCGTGGAAAGACCTTAGAAAAACAACATAATTCCTCAGTACTAGCAATTAATGCCATCAAATACAAACAACGCTGGTGAACAATCTGATATAATACTGCAGAATGAAAAATGAACTGAACTTGAAAACACACTAGAAATAACCAAGATAAAGGAACACATGAAATAAAACCCAAGGTAGAATTTTTTTTTTTTTTTTTTTTTTTTTACACAACAGTCCAAAATAGTACGGAAGACTTTTTTTTCTTCCACAAGGGGGAAAAGCAGATTGCTTTTAACAGAATTATTTTGATATATTTTCCAGTTATTTTCTGATTTTTAATTCAAAATGTTCTTTACCTTCTTTCTGACTTGTTTACAACACGGTTTGATGCATATGTAATACCTTACAGCACTGAATATGCGCAATATCAACATAAACTGTGTCCTCTGCATCCTCATAATCATTTCTGTCATCCCCTTTTCATTAGAGGCAGTGGAAATCACTAAACATGTTAGACACAGAAAAAATAAATCAAAACAGATGCTGTAATGTACGTAAGTACCTTAACCAACATTTATGAAAGCCCCTATTGACAAACAGTGGAAAGTAGGTGCCCACTTGTATGTGGAGCGAGAGCTAATGAGTTATCAGTTCTGAGAGGGATCCGGGTCCATAACATATTGGCTTCATGCATCAGAACAGGTTGGGGTAAAAACGCAGTCCTTCTACCGAATCGTCTCGGCACAAATGACCCATTTTTTCAGCTAGTAACAACCTATAAAGAAGAGCAAAACATCAAAATAGTGAGAAGACACTCGAGGGATGAATTATTGATGAAATAAGGAAAAGGATTTCTCATGTACCTTTCTTTAGCAAGGAGAACTGACAGTCCCAACAGCTTGGCGAACTCCTCGGCTGTGAGGGAGCCTTTATCAGACACCTTGGAGAAGGAAGGAAACCTCAATTAAACCAGATGGATGCCCACCAAAACCACTGCTCAGTGTTTGGGGGGGTATTGCCAAAGCTAAAAATATACAATACTATGTTTTAATTAGATAAATGTGTCACAGTGAGTAAAATCAATTTCTCACAAAAATAAGCGCATTTCTCACTATAGAATATTATTTTTTTTGGTAGTTTTTAATTGAATTTTTTAAATGACAATACAATTTTTGCCCAAAATATAATAATGCACCTAAGAATTTTCTTAATGAAAATTTATATTGAAAATTTTTATTTATATAAATCAAATGATTAACTGCATCCAAAAAAGGTACTGTGTGTATTTATAATATATGCACAATAAATATACACAAAACTTATTTTGGATCGTTTGAAAACATTAATATCAATATATATTAAATTCTATAATAGTAATACCTCCAAATTCATAAAAAAAGCAAAAGTCAATTAACATTGGCTTTATATAAGCAAAATCTCATTTCTTATTCTTATTTTAGTATAAAATATGACCTAGATGTGATCTTGACTGGCTACTATACCAAACCTAATGGCTGATTCAATATGAATAGAGTAATAACTGCCAACTCATGTAAAAATGATCTTCAAATATGCTTGTTTTTTTAACATTCCTCTGCTTTACCACAACTGACTTGGACTCTTCAAGGATGGAAATTTCTAATCTGATACGCCTCTCATTCCAGCTCTTTGACCTAAAACACCACCCCCAATCACATCTGCTAGCTGTGTCTTGTCCAAAAACACTTTGAAGGTGGTTCATTTCATGCAATTTCTAGCAGTACGAAATGGGAAACTTTTCTCACTCTCCTAACCGCAACCATTTAATAGAAGAGGAAGAAATTGGCTGTATAAGTTTGTGGTTATAAATCTGATCCAATTTCCACTCTACGAACCTGCAATTAAACATGACAGGAAGTTGCTGCCTGGTGTTTGAATGGCCACATAAGCGATTTCACAGATGGGGAAAAATGATGGCACGGCACTCACGTTATCTATAGCTGAGGCAATCATTTCCTCTTCACTGTGGGACTGGAGCTGAACCACCATCACCCCGCTGTCAAATACTCGCAGCCTGACAGGGAAAGAGAAATTATGTTTACGTTGCTGGCTACGTAAGAACCATTGCTTCACAATCTAATCGTATGCAACCTAGTTGTGGTTTGTGAGTCAAATGGTTGTTTTCTTTTAAAAGGTGAAAAACGCCGTCAACAGACAGAGGGCGGACATTGGTTCTAAAAACAGGAAGTCTGCCAGGAAGTGGCTGACCGATCCCACGCTGACCTCCTTCAGCCTACAAAGACTGGCTTACACAGACATCCACATTTGCTCACTTTTACTCACGCAAACACACACACACACACACACACAAATAAAAATGCTCACACCCTTACCGTAGAGGAAGCTTCAGTGATTCCAACATCTTGCAGGCATTGACTAAGTCCTCTGGAGAGAGAAGCTGTGAAGAAATATGCAAGATACACATTTTAAAATCTTATTATGATTCTATTTTTAAAGAAATAAAACAATAATTTTATTTAGCGTGCATTCAGGGGTGTTTTCAGTAGAAAAGTGATATTTAGGATGTCTTAAGAACGTTTTTGTAATCAAAGATTTCAACAAAAATTATTTAGCAGCACAGCTTAATACTGATAATAAAAAAAAACAGTTTCTTGAGCAACAAATCAGCATATTTTTAAAGGACCGTGTGACACTGAAGCCTGGAGTTATGATGCATCACTGGAACAAATTCTATTATTTATTACATGGCAATATACGTTATAAATATACGTTATTAATTAAAAATACTATAATAAAAAGCAGAGATTGCTTTCAAAATATGTATTTTTAAACATCTTATCTTCCCTATAGCTTTTGAATCATGGTGTGTGTTTCTCAAACCTCAAAGCATTATAAATATATATTTATATAAATTATATCATGTATAAATTATATGTATATATGCAAATTTCCTATATAAATGTTTATGCATGCAAACACACACATATATATATATATATATAAATTTAAGATATGATCATTACATTTTTCTTAAATATATACATGCATATGTGTGTATTTATATATACATAATAAATATACACAGCACACATGCATATATTATGTAAACAAAAACATGATTAATCATTTGACAGCACCAATGCAAACCAAACCAATGCATTACACTTGAATGTAAAGCAAGAGCTTGCTCTCTACCCTCCAGATGGCTGCGCCATCATCAGCTTCACTCTTAATGCGGAGAAGGAGATCAGGATCAGATCTGATTAACTCAATGACAAGACACAGCGATGTGCCCAGCTTCCCCTTACCTCCATACCACGGGCTCGGTTCACCAAACAGTACACTTCAGTGAGGGCCATCATTCCTCCACGCTCCTACAGAAGACAGAATAACACAGAATATACTGTAATACAGTCAAGTAAGAGTCATCTGGTTATTATGATGATTTTAAGATAATGATCAGTTAACTTTACAATATCATCATTTATACACTTCTACTCAAAATCAAAACCCCAGTATACTGACCCCTTTGAACATTGGTGTATATATGCAGGTGTTAGCCACTTGATAATTACCTCCAGAGGGGCCAGCAGCATGTCTCCCAGCTGTTTGGCAAGTTGGATGTGGAATTGCGTTCCTGAGCCGTGTGTCTCTCTGGTCACTGGGTTGGCTATACCCATACTTAGCAAATAAGACTTGAAGCGGATAGTCTGTCAGAGGCCACACAAAACAAACATGACAAATTTAATTGTAGCTCTACACTAACTATAAGATAAAACGAGCAGGCCTGGCTGTTACAGGCTACTATCAATGCTGAGAAATTCCAGTTTTAGCATGTGACCTTCAAAATATCTACAGATGGAACAAAAACATCCACTCATTTTAAGATGTAGCAAAGTTTGATTGTGGACTTCTCTAATAACCGTTCGTTTTCTGTGCAATAAATATTTGTGTCGATTTGGATGCAATGCTGCACTTGGGAAACCTGGTGGATCTCAATCCTGGCTGCTTTTCAGCTCAATTCTAGCTTCTATTTATGTCGCTGTCTCATTTCCTTGCCCTCGATGCCTCTGTACAAAGTGTATGTTGCTAGCGAGCGGGATTTCTGAGCTCTGTGTGGATTACAAAGCCAATGTTTGCCAAGCTTTGGATTTATAGACACTCCACTCAGCCAGAGAATACGACACAAAGGTACATAATCAAATGTATTATTTTATTGACGGGAGAAGGACTGATGTCTAAACGTTTAAAAGCATATCTGTGCATATGGAAGCCAAATAAAACAAACATTAAGCTATAACAATGAATAATAAATAACAGCTGTTATCTACATGTTATTTAAGTAAGCCTATTAACCTCCAGTAAGCAGGATCAAAGCAGTAATAGACTTTGAGGAGGAGACAACCTCATAAAAAAGGCTCTTCTTACAAGTTCATATGTTTATACACTACTACTGCATCTTAAAAATTTGGGGCAGTGACTATTTTTATTAATACTTTTATTAAGCAAAGATGCATTCAGTTATTTAAAAGTAATAAAGATGTTAACACTGTTTAAAAAGATTCAAATTAATTCTGACCTATAGAAATGTCTAGTCGTCAAAGAACCCCCCAAAAAATATTAATCAGTACAACTGCTGTTTCTTAAGCAATTTAGCATATTAGAATGGTTTCTAAAGAAACATGTGACACTGAAGACTAGAGTAATGAGGCTGAAAACTCAGCACATAAATTAAAAAAAATAAAAAAACAACAATTTTCTGATCGCGATTACAATAACAGATGGCACATTTCTGTAAACGTTCAAAAGCAGCAATTAATTATTCAACGTTTACATACAGTATGTTATTCTGCATACTCAAGATGTGTGTTTTTTTCTTGTTACATGTTACTTTAGGCTTTTTCCACTGTTTTCATTTTAGTATAACATTATAATACCATTCATAGTTTTGCTCTTTTATGTATAATTGACATGTGAGGCTTGATACTATAGAAAAGCAATAGAGTTTTTCAGTTACAGTGTTTTCAGCTTGTTTATGGTTATTTATAAATGTGGCACGCAGTTACTATAAACAATCATTCATCACTCAGCATTAATTGTGATAATCGTAATAAATAATCGCAATTACAAATTCAAGGAATAATCGACAATTATGGTTCAATTGTGCAGCCCTAATTCAAATTGAAAACATTTCTTTTTTAATTGCAATAATATTTCACAATGTTACTGTTTTATTACACTGAATGATTGCTCAACATAAGACACTTCTTTCAAAACCATAAAACAATCTTACTACCCCAAACTTTTGAACAGTAATATATAAAATCCAGTATATGATTAACGATTGGCTAATGTCAAACATCTGGACCAATCACATGGCTTCAGAAAACCAAGCCCATGGGTCTGTCAGCTCACCTCATCTTCTGTGATGTCACCCTGTTTGTCTTTGATTTTGTTGGCAATGGATCTGGAGAGCTCCACCATCTCTTTGGCCTGAAGGGAAAGATAGTGATTCGTTGAATCAAGCTGATAAACTTAACCATGGCTGTATTGTGTAGGGTAACAGGCCGACCCACCGACCTACTGAGTGACTGACCTTTTCCATCAGTTTACTGAGATCCTCAAAGGCCTGAAAGAATTGAGAGATGTCAGAATTGAAACATGAAAGAAATGATATTCAAAACACCTCTTTATCAAAGGCAGAAATCACCTGTAAATCACTGGGTGTGCCCACACCTAACAGGATATGCCACCGCTGTGCACTCTCTTTTTATCTTCCATTATAGCTGTGCCAGGAAGCTAATCAGAGCTATGAGGTCATCTAGCATTAAAAACAGGGTCCTGCCTTCGTTTAACATCAAGGGCCCCTTAAAAGGGGGCTATGGCGCCCACAGCTTTCCTGATTATCTCAGTGCTGTATGTTAGATATGACTAACTGTCAGTCTGTTTCTCTTTCTTACCTCGGAAATGTTTTTATCGGTCTCTTTTCTTTTCTCTTCCAACTTTCGTTCAATACCCACAATCCCCACTGCGCGTGTTCTTCCTGCCTACAGAAGCAAAGAGACCAGGAGAGAAAAAAATGAACCTCGCTCATTGTTAAACACGCACAAGCACAAAAAATAACTCACAAAAACATGCAAACAAATATAACAAAGAAACAGGAAGAAAAGGGTTTGCCCAGGGGTTACTGTTTCAGGGTTATGGCCTGCCCTGTTCCTTACAAGATACAAACTTAAAAAAAGATTCAAGATACAGAAAATAAAATAAAAAAAGCTACACGCATGTTGCAAGATATCTATAATATATAATAAATAAATGAATCAAGAGGGAAAAAGACATTTTGTAAATATCTAAACAATATTACTACACTGCCACCTTGAGGATGGAATAGGGAATGCAGAATTAATGGTCAATTCACATTTATTTTCTGTCATCAGATCCCTAGACTAGTGACTGGTGACTGGTGACTAGTGACCACCAGTATGAATATTTATTTACATTTATTATTGCTATTTTCTAATTAGGACTAGCTGACACAGTTGTATCTGGTGTTGATAAAACTTCATAAGAAAGAAAATCATAAAAATTTATTAAACTTAAATTCAGCATCAAAAAGCAACTTAAAGCTTAAAGCTAAAATTAAATATAAATATTTGATGAAATAAAAAAAAGAAAAGTAGAAATGTCGCTTTGGCAATTAACTGAAAAAAATAAATTGATGTTGAAGTACTAAAACAATTGTGATATAATAATATAATAAATAACTAAAAGTGAAAATGACATAATAAAGCCGATTCAGCTATAAAACAAAGCTGATTTAAATTTAAAGCCAGACAGACTTATTAAAATGAAACTAAATAAAATAATAAAAGTACATAACACAATTGCTAAAGCAAACTTAAACTCATCTTAAAAGTATAAAAATAAGATAATTCAAAATACTAATAATTATTTTAAAAATCATATAAATAATTCAAATATACTAATGATAAACATACATACAAATACTAAACTCTGGATAATTACAATAACTGTTCAGTGCATAAATAAACTACTGTTTGAAATTTGGGGTCAGTAATTATTATTATTTTTTTTTTTTTGTGTGAATATATTTTAAAATGTAATTTATTCCTGTTATACAAGCATCATTACTCCATTCTTCAGTGTCACATGATCCTTTCAGAAATCATATAACATGCTGATTTATTACTAGAATTATCAATGTTAGAAACAGTTGTACTTGTAGTTGTACAGTTTACCACATATAAAACATTTCTGTAATGTAATGTAAATCTATGCTGTTACTTTTTTGTTCATTTAATAGATCCTTGGTTAATAAAAGTATTAATTTCTTTCAAAGAAGAAAGAATAAAAATGTACTGATGCCAAACTTCTGATCAGTAGTGAAACAGTAAACTACTGTAACAGTAGTTCAGCACATTATTATACATTTTAAATAAATGCTTCTCTTTTTAATATTTTAATGATCAAAGAATACTTTAAAAAACTATTAAGCAGCTGATAATAAATAATCAGCATATTAGAATGATTTCTGAAAGTGACACTGAAGACTGGAGTAATGATGCTTAATTTCACAGGAATAAATTACATTTTAAAATATATTGACTCAGAAATAAGTTATTTTAAATTGAAATAATATTTCACAATATTACAGTTTTTTTCTGGATTTGTAATCTAATAAATGCAGCCTTGATGAACAGAACAAACATCTTTAAAAACCATTAAACATCTTACTGACCCCAAATTTTTAAACAGTAGTGTATATACAAAATAATAAAATGTACCATTGAAAACATTAAATTAATAGAAATAATAAACAAAACTTAATGTATCATTTAGGGATTCAGTTTACACTAACCTTAGGTCCTATTCCTGTGGGGATGGGCTGTGAGACAGGTGTACTCTCCCATCGTTTCTGAGTCATCTCTTCAGTTAGACGTCTGTAAAACTACACAACACAGCACAAGTTACCTTATTTATACCTATCTAACACGTCTGCTCTGTTCCTCTCTAAATGTCATGACTGCTTATAGTGCATACTTCAAACTGTATTAAGCCAGATTGTCACGGACATGTAAGCAGAATTAATCTAAGCATCATCTCAGTTGAAATATTTGTGACATCACTCCTTAGGTTACTGACCTCAATCTGCCCATGTTCTTTGAAGGACAGCTTTATATAAGAGTACTTGCTGTGCTGGTAGGGGCCTGGCTCCTTATTTTCCGGGGTTGGATGCAGGTGAATGACAATCTTAGCACTACAGAGTTGGAAAGGTAACAGTTTAATTTTAAAATATAGATTAATGAATGAGGTGTGTTTCCCAATGTTGTTATTACGACATGCTACACATATCAAATGCATGAATAGCACACTGATTTTAAAGTGCAGTTACCTTTTTCCAATGCCGGCTGCTTGCTCCTCAAAGAATATGATCTGTGACAAGGGTATGCATATACAGCATTCCTAGAGATAAATAAAATATTTCAGGCATTGCTCTTCACTTCACAAAGAGAAACGTTTAACATGAGTTAAAAAATAAATTGGACACTACTTAAAAAAAAATACTGGAAATGGCATACATGATTCTTCTGGTCCCTCCAGAGGAGGCGATGGGTGCTTAGAAGAACGACTCCCACATCAAGTTTAGCCTGTTAATATGGAAAAAGGATAACATGGAGCATTTCTATATACACTATCTATTCAAGTGATGCATGTTAACATATCGTTATTGTATTTGTATTGGCCCAATAGCATTAATAAACAACATGTAAACGATATTATCTAAAATATACATGTGTTTAGCTGTAATGTTTACATCGTCAGGTCAGTATCTTCCACATTGTTGTAATTTCTTAACTTTTATAACTAACGTTATCTACGACTAATTTACCTTGTCGTCCCCATCGTAAAGTCTTACTCCTCTTTGCTGAATTACTAACGTTTCGTTCATCTCAAGTAACCCATTTGTCCAAAAAAATCTGTCCATTTTTAACAAAATAATAAAATAAAAGTGAGTAACAGAACTAGAGCATATTATACATGAAGCTGTTTACTTCCGCCTAGATGTCCCAGAATGCGCCTGTTTGAAAACTACGACAATTCATTCAGAACTTCACTTTCTGCATTTATTTTATTGTTTGTTTTAAAAACTGAAAAAAAATTATTAGCATTCATTTTATTGAATTTTTCCCATTATGAGAATTCGAAACCTAATTTGTTTGCTATCTTTAAAGATAATTGCCGATATTTATGACAAATATAAAAACTGAATACAATTAGTATTTGAACAATTAATTATTAAGAAATGTAAAAAATTGCCATTTAGTTCAACATATTGTCAACTCATTTTGAGGCGTATTTAGAAACGCCCTCTTTCGGGGTCCTGACAAAGGAAGTCGCACACGAACTGCAGCCTTTAGCATATCTGCTAAACCCCAACAAACAGCGGTGATATAACAAAATAAACAAAACTAGCGCGTGAACTATGCTCTTCAACCATTTCAGCGAAATGTGTAATCGTGCAAACACGGTAAAAGACATGCATAAATGTGAAGACTGGTGCATTTGAGGAGCGTGTGGATTTAGCACTGGACTATTGTTGTTCCTCATGTCATAATGCCAGCCTGAACTTAAAGAGACCGCCAGCATTCTGTTGTATCTACAGACCCTCTCCGAAATGATTCTTGCTTCACTAAAAGGATAAATCATACGCAAAAAATTGGTGAATTCAAACATTTTTTGCTGTGAATAGGTATAACAAGATTACTGCATGAAGTATCCCATCAGCAGGTAAATGAATGGTCCTCGTTGAGATGCTGTAGGAGGAATTGGTAATCAATATAGTGATCAGAGCATCAACAGAGAAGATGGACAAGAAATCCTTTGATATCGTCTTGGACGAAATTAGAAAGGTATTTATGTTTGCAGCACAATATAACACTGTTCTGGAAAGAGGCAGTTGTGATCCGTTTGGTTAACTAAATAAGCAACAGAGGATAATATTAAAACTGTAATTTTTGTTTCCTTAAGTGTGTTTTGACAGATCAACGAATCAAAGCTATAGAGCAGGTTCATGGGTATTTCTCCAGTGAACAGGTATGTTGATGTAATTACAGTAGAGAACTGTAATTCTCCTGTAACATTTATTTACCTGTAAGACATCCCTCCTCAGGTTATTGACATTTTGAAATACTTCTCCTGGGCGGAGCCACAAGTAAAGGCAGTCAAAGCCTTGCAGCATGTAAGAATTCAGTTTTTAATAGATTTTATTACTCTACACTCTTTTTAGTTGTGCATAATCATTTAACTGCATAACATGTTTTTTCCTCCAGAAAATGGTTGCAATTCCAACAACGAAGGTTGCAAACATCCTTAATTGTTTCACTTTCACAAAGGACAGAATTGTTGTACTGGAACTCATAGCTCTGTAAGTTACACACTACATTAACGCACATCTGCAAAAATCTAAACGAATGAAATATAATGCAATATGTAATGTATGCTTTACAGAAATATTTCTGATGCTCAAAACTTCCGTCCCGTGGAGGATGCTTTCCGTACTCACCTCGCTGAGAGGAAGCGTGCGAGAAGAATCCTAGAGCAGGTAAAACTTACTTGTTGATGAGAATTTACAACCTCTATATTATGGCCAAGCATAGGCTATATTGAATGAATATATTGAATTGATTTCAATGCAGTACATGTCTGTAATTTAAGGTGTGTAAGGTGGGATGTAAAGCTCCAGTGGCGATGATTTCATCCTGCGGGATGATCCCAGGGAACCCTTACCCCAAAGGCAAACCCAGCCAGGTCACTGGAACATTCCCTGTAAGTTCCTTCACATAAAAATTGCATTAAATACCTCTTAAATACATATTGTTTAATTTTGCATTTACTGAAACTTTCAAGGGGTTGCCTGGCAAAAAGGATGGAGACGATGCAATCCTAGATGGAAAGGGCATTGCTGCACGCATCCTTGGACCAAGCAAACCGGTATGTTTCAATGGACCGGTGCTAATGCCTAGACATATTTGTTCTTTGAATGTTTTATTATTGTTCAGTAATAGCTAAGACTCCCATAACGTGATCTTTAATAGTGAACTCATTTCTTTTTACATCCGTAAGTCGCCATCAACATACAATCCACACAGACCTGTGCCATACCCTATCCCACCATGTAGGCCACATGCAACCATCGCTCCAAGTAAGTCTCTTCAAATTAAAATTAAATGATCAAGAATAAATTTTATGGGTGATAATCTCCCTAATGTAGAAGAAACAGTAGACCATGCATATGTCAGCAATGTGTCTGTGTGCAATATGAAAGTTAATTTGGGGGAATGGATGCAGAATGTTCTCACCCTCTTCTCCGGATGCTGCCCAGGTGCGTACAACAACGCAGGCCTGGTGTCAGTGGGTGGGGTCATCACCGCCAGTGTGCCACCCCCACCCTACCGAGCCACTCCCAATTTGGCAGGTACAACATGCAGTTGCTAGCGCTGTGTGCTGCCTTTAACAGCTGTGACTGCAATGCTGTCTGTAGACGCTACCTCACCACAGCATGCTCTAAATCTGCCTGCGGCACCTATAGCATGCAATTTGATCATGCTTAAAACGCTCTCTGGGGTTTCTTTACTGATCTAACTGAGCTAATTTCCATATGCTATGGCTGATTTTAGAGAGCACACAATCTATGTGTGAATGAAATGTTCTGAAAAAGGTGGTCACTTTAAGGCTTTTGCAGAAATATTGGCACAAATATTTTAAAGCATTTTATTAAGACACATTTAAGCCTCAATGACATTATCTTAAATAGTTTAAATTTATTGCAAGTGTCTCACTGGATACAAGATGTTTGTTTGTTTGTTTTTACAAGTTGAAATTGTCTATTGAACACAGAAAATTTAATATTAGGTATGCTACAACTTTGTCTATTTAGTTTATCACAAGGGGGCGCTATGTCATAAATTGCCAGTCCATGTTTAGAGAGTGAATGCTTGCTCTGCTGCATTGTGCATCTTATTGTGCAGCTAAATGATTGGGAGATTTCCTGAACTAACTCTCTCTTTCTTTCTAATACGCCTTTAAAATCCAACAATAATTAACATAAATGCATGTGGTAACTTTGTGTTTGCATTTTTTTGTGATTTCCTCTTTTTAATATTTAATTGTGTTTGTTTCATATTTTCAGGTTACAGCCGACCTGTTAGTCAACAAAATCCAAACGCCAACATCTCCGGCACATCTGCTATCTCTCCTCATAACTCCACCGCATCTACTCAAGTCACCTCTCAGCCTCAGCCTACCACACCAATCACTCCAGTTTTTCCTGGCATGGTCCCATCCCAGAACCCTGTAACCCCCTCCCCTTCTCCTGCCCCCTCACCCTCAGTCATCAAAGGGCCTCCTCTCTCAGCTGGTTCTCCCCAGGTTGCCTCAAACTCCAGTGGCCACACCACACCAGTTCCTTCTCCTTTCCCTGGCATGCCCCCTTCTGGTCGAAACACCCCATCAGTCATCAAAAGTCACACCCCATCTGGAACACCCTGTGGAACACCCGGGCCAAGTACAAGCCTCCCTCCTTCTCCCTTCCACGGTGCACCCCGCTCAGAAACACCTTCTGGTGGACTCACATCTATTCCCAGGGCTGGTGACCCCTTGACTCCTCATGGATCTATGGTATTACACTCAAAGAAGGGTTACCCATCTTCCTCAGATCCCCAGTCAGCAATTTCGCTCCCTGGCACTCCCCCTACCCAGTCACATTCAGTTATTCGTAGTTACACACCATCAGGGATGCCTTCTCTCACTCCTGGACGCTCTACTCCCAACATGCAAGGTGTTGGTGGATTACCAGTGGTGTCTGCGGCTCCAAGTCCTAAGCCCTCTGGACTGACCTCCCAGACAGCCATGAGTAGCCCTGCTGGAGCTTTGTTTAGCGACCAACATGCTAGCTCCATGGCACGGCATGGCGGAGGTAGTGGAAGCAACAGTCCTGTTCATTCTGCTTTCAAAGGTCCCTCCCGCTCTGGCACCCCTTCTCTTAGCTCTCTAGTAATGCCTAACTCTGCTGTTCTTGCCCGACCTATGGGCATGGCCCATGGCTCTGCCTCACCACAATCTTCTTTACCCAACACTGCTGGTGTAGCCGGACTCCACAGTCTTTCTTCAGCTCTGGGCCCTCAATCTAGAAGCAGCCCCTCTCCTCATTTTTCAGCAATGTCTCCTTTCCCTGGAACCCAGTCCTCCATTTCCACTCCATCCACTCCTACTCCTCCGGTCTCATCTGTATATTCTGGTCTGGCTCACTCTAGCGCTCCCACACCTTCTCCCTTTGGCCTGGGATTGACCACAGCTCCTTCTGTGTTCCCGGGTCTTCCTCCTGGCTCAAACCCTGGTTTCCCAGGTTTTGGAGGCTCCGGACCCGCTGCAGCAGGTAATCCAGTGCTGTCCTCTTTGATGGGGCTTCCAGGAGCCTCTTCCTCAGTAGCCACGGTTGCACCTCTCCAGGCAGCAGCAGTCGCAGCAGCAGCCGCAGCAGGAGTCCCCTCGTCTTCTCCTGTGCTTCCTGGATTCGCCTCTGCATTCAGCTCCAACTTCAACCCTGCCCTTGTTGGCCAGGCTGGGTACATTTTTTTTCACTTAAGTTTGTTGCATGACTTCATGAAGTATTAGCAAGGAACAAAGTTTGATTATATTATTTAAGAGTTGATTTAGGGCAGGGTAGTCCCTAGAGGATTACCTTTCTGCAGACTGCAATTCCAACCCATTTGCTTCAACACACCAGGGGCCTGTTCCATAAACCAAGATTAGAGTATAAGCCAGGCTTATTTCAGTAAGTGATTTATTGCCAATTATTTTGTTATTTTGTTAATTATTAAAATAAGTCAGACTATCTGCCATAAGCCTGGCTTATTTGTGAACTTGTTTTATGGAACAGGCCCCTGCTTGTTAATTTTAAGAAATCCTAAATACAGATTTGATTAGCTTATTTTTAGGTGTGTTCAAACTCTATAGGACGGTAGCACTTGAGGAGCAGAATTGGCTTCACCTGATTTAGGATTATTGAAAGTGCATCTTTGTAACCAGGTTATTTTGGTCACAGTTGATTCCCACAGTATTTTTTTTATTCCTACTGTAGAAATCAATGGTCACCCAGATTACAGAATTTAGATTTTTGGGTGAACTATTTTCTTTAATAAGGAACATTAAAAATAAAGTTTTGTTGGAGCAGGGTTGGAGTTGAACTTTGCTGGAAGGTAGATCAACAGTTCCAAAACCTAGTTGGATTAATGCATAATTGCATAATTATCCTTTGGTTATTATTATTTTTTTTTAAGTTAATTGTGTATATTTCATTGAATATTGAGAAAGGTAACAATAACTACCATTCGGTCAAATCATTAATGGACTGTTTATGCACTGCTTGCATGCTGTGTTTTATGCAAATTAAATGATTGTACCGAAAGCTTGGCAACATAGTAATTGCAAAACCTACTGAAATCAAATATGGCTTTGTCTTGGATTCGGCCTTAAGGTTATATAGGTACTAGGCAGCAAGGCAGGTCACTGGGTTCTTTAATTGGTTATGTCAAACATTTTCCAGTTGAAATGCTCTGCAAGTCTGTATTTTCTATTCATGATATGCATTCCTCAAAGATAGGGAACAACTGCCATAAATGTTAAAAATAAACCATAGCCTCAAAAAAAATGTTATGGTCATATGGCCAATTAACTCAAAGTTTAGATACCAAGTCTTTTAGCAATATATAACACATGATTTATTGCCGTCAAGAAGCACAGTTACAGTGAGCACATATGTGCGATAGCTTTTCAGATAGCAAGCTTGCTTTGAATTTAGTGTTACAGATTATTGTGAAACTAATGGCGCTTTTCCACTGCGTGGTATGGCATGGTACAGCTCACCGTTGGGGAGAGGGGGGTTTCCAATGAGTAAAGTACCTGGTTCTTTTTTCAGCACCACCAAGTGAACTGTACCATTACCAAAATGTGTAAAATGATCCTCATTCCTTGCCTCACTGAACTTGCTACACAAAACACCAGACCTACTAGATTTATTTTTAAACAACATTTATTTTTAAACAACATTTTTGAACGAGCACAAAAATAAACTACTTCAACAACCAAAAACGTTGGTTTCATGGTCTGTTAAGAAAGTATAGTCGTTCCTCTCATTGATAGCAGAGAAGCGGGATCCAGCAAGATCTTAACACGGTGATGCATGATGAAAAAGTTTTTCAGGAGGTCGCACAGGTCTTGCCCACAATTTGTACAAATCTCGCCCACTTAAAGTGGTACTAAACTGGAGGGAAATGCAAACCGAGTCGTACCATACAGTGAAAAAGCACCACAAGTAAACAAGTGGAATCTATTTGTGTTAGTAAGATGATCATTAGAACTGCATTATTAATTGCCTATGCAATGTTGCCTGATGTGTTGTACAGGCTAAGTGGTGGTCTTCAGGCCCCTGGAGGTGCAGCTTTTCCAGGGCTGCTGTCTTTCCCCCCAGGCATGCCAGGCTTCTCCACCACAGCATCTCCTGCTGCCCTCTCTGGTCTTCACAACTCTGCCATGCAATCTGCTCTTTTGCAGGTAGCTATATATTGATCGCTATAAGTCTGTTTGAAGGGTCACTTGATGATGCTATTGTTGTTATTTTTATACCTGCTATTATGATTACGAGCAGGATTGTAAGAACTTACTGCTCTATGCAAATGTTAATGTTAGTTTTGTGTGTGTGTATTTGCAGGCTCACTCTGTATCAGCACTCGACAGTTACCCTCCACAACCGAATGGATTCACGAACTACCCTGCAGCCGCTGGCTCGAGCTTCCCTCTGCAGCCAGGCCTGCATCCGTCACTGGGCTGGCAGTAACTCATTGTATGTGGGCAGGCATATCAAAAATGATGTGACCTAGGGTGTGCAGTGTGTGTAAACAATGACGTTCATTGTAGACTGTAGTGCTCCGCATTGAAAAAAAGGTGTGTCATAACGCAATTATGGGTAAATTCAAAAACTTATGTGGCAGCTCTACTCTCCAGTAGTTTCCTGTAGAAGACACTCACGTCTTAAATCAAGACACGCTTGTGGTTTAGAGCTCTGCATTAGTAGAACAGAATTTTTATTGACCTTTGAAGACTGGGCTGGACTGTTTGTTTTATGTATTTTTTTTTTTTTTTTGGTTTCTAGTAGGGCTTAACTCTGTTTAAGCATCATAATTTTAAATATAAATACTAAAATGAAGTTTAAATATACACCAGTAGAGGAAATGTGAATAGTGTGGGTGTCTAAATTTTACTAAACTGTTTCCCTGTATCATGAAGGTAGTGAGTTAACTGACCTTTTCTTAATGTCTGTCAAATACTGTACATGTAAATACCCTTTGAGAACGGGTAAATTAGGTGTTTGCTCTTTGTACTGTAGCTGTTCGTTCTTTGTTTTCTTTTCCTAAGTTACCTTGCAAATTTTTAAAGGAGCTGCTTTGCAACTCCACAGTGACTTTAGTGTTACAAATTTTACAGTTGTGCAATTTTGCTGATATTAAGGTCAGAACCATGAATTTTGCATGTACACAATGTGTAGGTCTCAGAGTCTACGATAATCACTTTTGTGTTCAATATATATTATAAAATATAATAAAGAATATGGTAGGTTTAGTCTAGTATGTTCTAACAGCATCATGAAATAAAAGTTCTTTTCCTAGATTCTCTTGCTGTTTGTTTTTATTTAGAATTTGTTGGTTAGCATGGGATGCATCACTCTCTTTTTCACATCAATAATCAGGAGACTTGTCCCTTTATTCACTTATTTGCTATTATGCAATACTGGAGTTCCTGCATATAACCAATGAATTAAATTCCACATTAGTTAATACAAAACATGTATAATATGTATTATAACAATTTAAAACATGACAAAACATAAAGATTAAAAAATACTGCAACAAATATATTGCGCATTGTTACAGTAAAAGCATTAATCAAAAGTTTTCATGTACATAATGTGTGTATTGTTTAATTATGTATATATAAATATACATGCATGTATATATTTAAGAAAAAGAAGTGTATATAAAAATATATATAATATAAATTATAAGAATATTAAATATGAACGTGGACATTTTCAAAATGTGTTGTACGTCTGTGTCTTTAAATAATAAATACAGTACACATTTTTTTAGGTAAACAAAAACTTATTTCGGATGTGATTATTTAACAGCACTAACATTTATATAGTAAATATAGTTCTGTATAGATAAAAAAAAAAAAAACCTGGCAAATTCTCCACTGAGGTCTCGGAGAACTGTTCTAAAATATTTCTGATTATTTTTTACATTGATTTACCCTGCCCATACCTTTGTGAAATAACCACAGTAATCTTTTTCACGTCATAAATCATGAGATTTCTGTGTTCGCTCACTTGACATTACGCAATACTACCTATGACTTCCTGCATGCAAACCATGAATAAAATTGATGTTGTCAAAAACCATTCAGAAAAGGCATTTTAAACTAAACAGTGAGAAACAAGCTGACAAGCTGAAGAATAAAGCATCTTAGCCTAAAGCAAACACAGCGGATGTATTTCAGAGAAATCACAATCATCATAAATGCTTCATTAACAAACATCAGCTTCATATTGCACAACGGGTAGAGTCATAAGACCATTAGAGTCTGTGAATGATCTTCTAATTGCATTGTCGACAAGGCCACACCCAGAGGAAGTGCTTTTGCAGTACAAATACATATCTCAGTTACGCACAAAGCCAGAGCCGTCTTTAACATCTTGTGTAACAACAAACTCCTATGGAAATGGAGTCTGAGATGGAACGAGGAGCCCAGAGCAAGCAGAATCTAATCAGTAAGATGATCTCTTTTAGTCTAACCCTTTTGTCTCTCAACATTGGATTTTAACATGTAATGTTCTGACTGTATAATATGGCAATATTATCTAACAGGAGTTGTGTGTTAAGGTCAACTTTCCACTAGTTAACAAATGCACCTGCATTAGGACAGAGGAAAGAACAAATATATGGATATATATGAAGTACATATATGAAATTAAATAACTGGTTTTATTATTTTTAGTATTCATAGCGAGAAATTGTTTAGATATAATCAAAACAGACAGGAAAGATCAACTAAGCTTGCAGTGCTATGTGTGTGCATATGTTATGTCAGAATATCTAACAGTAACTGAAGACTAGAAGATTTAAAGGCTCTTCAAAAAGACTAAAATTGTGAAAATGTAAGTGTGAGAGACACAATTATTAAATGCATTTTATATGTATTTTAATTTTTGTTAATAAAATCAGCAACACTTTGTTAATGTAGTAACTAAAACGAACAAACAATGAACAATACATTTATTACAGGATCTTTAACGTTAGTTTACATTAATTGTTAGTTCATGTAAGCTCACAGTGCATTAATTAATGTTAACAAACACGACTTTTAATATTGCATTAATAAATGCTGAAATTAGCATTAACTATGATTAATAATTGCTGTAGAATTATTCATTCTTAGTTCTTAATTCTAATGTTAACTAATGAACTTATTGTAAAGTGTTAGCCTAAAATAAATAATAAAATCTTTATACTGAATTCACAGAAAGTTCTATGTTGGATCAGCTACTCATTTTAGCCTTTAACATTTTGTGGTTTTAGAGTTGGTCTATTATCCTCAGATTAAAAATGACCTAAAGAGTTTATTATAATTTCTGTATTTCCTCTCTTAGGTTATTAGATTGGTCTGTACGATACGGTTGTTTAGAGTTTATACAGTAACCGGTCCAACGAAACACCACACGTGATCACATATGAACATGTTTATCTTGCTTAGAAGAGCGTGACAGACAAGTCATGAGCATAAAATATGGCCTTGGTTTGAAACTGACGGATGTGCGTGGAAAAATGAGCGTAGGCATATCAGTCACACTGTGTTGTGGGCCAATGTTCACCATCCACCCACTCATAAAAGACCACCAAGATGGTGACATTTACCTGAGACCCTGTTGAGGGCCGATATTGACTTTTTGGTGTAAAGTGCTTCTTTTCAGGGTTAAGGGTAAAAGATATCTTATCTTTCAAGAAGCACTTTTACAGTTAATTGTTAGTAAGGTTAAGATGAGTCTTACTGATAAGTTGTTAGTTGAAGAGTGAATTTGTTTTCTTAGCAAACCCAACAAAATAAATGAACTGAATTTTTTTATAAGTTGAGTAGGCAGTTATTACACTATGACACTTTTTTGGTGGTCAATCAAAAATGAAGCGAAACTAGGATGTAGAAATAATCTGGAAACTGAATGGTTCACAGTTTAGCTACTTCCACGTGAACTTTTAAGTTAGTCGTGTGCTGTTTTTGAGAACGTCACCGTTTTCTGTGGTTGCAGGTGAAAGCAATGGAAGCCTGGGCTGCTGTGGGTGGATCATTGTGATTATCTCTGCATTTTTCTCCATCTTGATATTTCCAATCAGCATTTTCATAAGCATTAAGGTATGAACCACAATAGGACAAACAAAACAAATAATCCTGAAAATATAATAATTACTAGGCTATATTATATTTTTACTATAATTACTTTGATAACAAATCAATTTAACTAAACTTGAACTTAAACAGGAAGTTGCATCAATGTCTGAATGTTTTACAACTGCAGTTGTTGTTCAAATAAATTATAACCCACTTAATATTGTTGAATATTGTTTTATAGATTGTGAAAGAGTATGAGCGTGCTGTCATATTTAGACTTGGACGGATAACAGATCGAAAAGCCAAAGGACCAGGTAATACTTCAATTCAGTAGGTTAAAGCTAAACAAATACTCAGGAAACACCATCTTTTGTCAAAGGCAAATATTAGCCCTTCTTCTAACCCAACTGTTTACAACAGCTGAGGACATTCACAGAACTTGTCCTTAAAACAATAAATGTGACCTAGCTCTGCTCCTGAACAAGAATTCAGTTTAGTTCAAATAACCAATCAAAAATGTTTCACACAGGTCATACAGTATGATATAATAACAAACATAACCTGTGTCTAGGAATCTTCTTCATCATTCCCTGCACGGACTCGTTTGTTAAAGTGGATCTTCGAACCATCTCATTTGACATCCCTCCCCAGGAGGTAAATAAAATAATAAATAAAAATTCAATAAACCAGAGGTTAATATCGACTGACTTACATTTAACACGTGAATAGCTACAGCAGGCGAAGTCAGAGCTAAATCAACTTCTTCTCAAACAATCAGTGTCTTCGAACGAATCATTTCCGGGAATGATTCAATGACTCGGTCGTGAAGACGTCATTCCTTCTTGAACGAGTCTGTGTTGAATGAAACATTAGATGCTGAATTCGGAATAACACATAAAACAGTATTCTTGCTAATGTTGCCACAGAAGTGGTTATGCTAGTAGAAACAGTAAAGGTTATTATTATTCTATTTTAAATTCACCCTGAGTAAATGACTAAATATCACAACATGTGAAAACGTCAACGTCAGTGTGTCTGCCCTAAATAGTATTGTAAATGACTAATATCACATAGAATTTAGGGTGGATAGTGTGCACATTGGGATGCAGGCTGTTTTGTTTCGTTCCTAAAGTAGCCTATTTTTAACAAATCGATTCAGTAAATGATTCAAAGACTCACTCATCAGTCTCCTTGTTTCTCTCCTGTTTTTAAGCAAATCATTTTAGTGATTCATTCAAAACAGGTTAGGTTAGTTATTGAACAAGTCAATGCTATTTAACAAATAACATAAAGGACTACACGATTTACTGTACTCAAGACTTGCTTTGTTACTGAAATATTGTTTTTGTTTGCATTTAGATCTTGACCAAAGACTCAGTGACCGTTTCTGTGGATGGTGTTGTGTACTTCCGTGTAAATGACCCTGTTGCTTCAGTGGCAAACGTGTCTAATGCAGATTACTCCAGTCGCCTACTGGCTCAGACCACCTTGAGGAACGTCCTGGGCACCAAGAACCTGTCTGAGGTCCTTTCTGACCGTGAAGGCATCTCCCAAAGTATGCAGGTGAGTGTGATGGTGAAAAGCGCAGGTAAATATGCCATTCCTGCTAGCGCATCAATGATATAATTGCATTTGAAAATTTGTCCCATAATTCTCCTCTCTGTTGCAGATGACTCTAGATGAGGCCACAGATTCGTGGGGAATTAAGGTGGAGCGGGTGGAGATTAAAGATGTTAAACTGCCACAGCAGCTGCAGAGAGCAATGGCGGCCGAGGCAGAGGCGGCCCGTGAGGCCAGAGCGAAGGTGAGTATTACTGCCAAACATTGCTAATGTGTATTTTAATGGTCAAAAATACACCAATACACCAATTTTTGATGCCAAACCCTAATATGATGTTTGTGAAAATGTAGGTTATAGCAGCGGAGGGTGAGATGAACGCATCCAGAGCTCTGAAGGAAGCTTCTCTGGTGATCGCAGAGTCTCCATCTGCCCTTCAGCTCAGATACCTCCAAACCCTCAACACCATCGCAGCCGAGAAGAACTCCACCATCATCTTCCCACTGCCCATGGACGTCATAAGCAGCTTCATGAAGAAATGATCGCTTAATATTATAAGTGTACAGATGCAAGCCATTCATTTTAGTAATTTTACGTGATTTCTTCTTATGTGTCATGTTTTACATGTCGTTTATCTTTTACGAGAAAGAGTGACAAGGTCTACAAATTATTTATTTATTAAAAAATACATATCAGTATACTTACAGAACATATATCAATGTTTAACAACTTTCAAAAGGCAATTTGTATATACAATACATATGCATTAAATTAAACTACATTCTTAAATCATTTATAGTCAATTTCAAGCAATTTGAACATGTATTGTAGATATTCTTCATATCACAACCATTCGTTTAGAGTCCAAAAAAACACGACTACGCATTTCTTGGTTCCCATTTCAGTTTACGTACATGTTTCCACTGGAGGACACTATTGTGTCAAAGAGTTGAAGCAAGGGTCCATGGGGTCACAGAGTCTATGTTATGGTGGCAGTTCACAGATTTCGGTGTGGTTTTCCATCCTCTCCTCTGTCAGTATGAGGGATTCCTCATAAACATCCAGACGGAGACAAAGAATAACACTAAGGGGAAAGTGTGTGTAAATGTGTTTAAAATCTCATCTCTGACACAATTTTAAATACAATGAAACATTATAATAGCAACTTTGGGAATCATAAACAATTAGTGCACTTAAAATTAATAATAAGTTTGTGTACCATTCAGTTAGTACTGTAGCATCAGAAAGTATAATATATCATGCACGGTTCACACTTTTTTAGTGGTAAGATTATGATCAGTTAGATTGATCCCACTGACTATAACCTTTTGAAACCAATTGCAAGGATTCAGAAGTATTCACTAAGTTCAGTGAGTATGTTGTTTAAACTAAGCTACTAAATAAGTAATTAATCTTCAAAAGTGTATGTGAATAATTTCTCTAAAATATATTGCATTACTTATTACGAAATACTTTCTTAACCTCGGCCAGCTGAAAAATACAGGGCTCCTTTAATTTGTTTGAATAAATAATATACAATTAAGTAATTTACTCTTGAACGGACTTAAGTATTTTAAGAAGGTAACATTAAAAACGTACATTATAATATTAGATGTTAAATATTGGTGTTAAATACACTGTCTAATATCGAGTTGTTCTGTAGTCTATACAGTATTTAATGGAATTACATGAAAAGTAACTTTTATTAAATTACATAAATTTAAGATAAAACCCTTACTTCGATTTTAAAGGGAATAGTAATTAAATTATAGTAATCAATCTTGTCAGGTTACTGTACATCGTTGCTCCAGTAGATGGCGATAAAGTGTGCTATTTTGTGTGTATGTGTTATTAACAAGCTACTGTATGTGACAGACATGTCTCGTTCAACCAATGATATGCCCCTTCACAGTCCTTACTTGAATGCTATTGGCTCATTAGTCTTTGAATAAACCAGTCACTGTTTAAAAGGGAGCGATTTAAATAAACGAAATATAGTGTGTGGAAAGTAAAGGTCACCGATTATTTTTGTACATTTGACATGAATTGGAGTTGTGTAATATCCTCCTCAGGTTTCTACATTTATGTTCTACAGACAAAAACAACAGCATACAGATGTGTATATAAGGTATATAAAAAAGGGCTGCCCACCAGATCAGGATGGCTGGTATGAGAGTTATGCCCGCAGCGAGCAGGAAACTAAACCCGGAGAACCAGGAGAGAGTAGCTGCATAGATGCTGCTGAACATTGTAAATGAAACTCCAACACTCAGCATCTCCACAAAAGCTACACACGCAAACATAGCACCTGTACACAAACACACAGCCATCAATAATTCAGAGTTCATTGATGTTCTATTTGGGAACACCTGAATTTGTTTAACTTGGAAAGAACCAAAAAATAACAAATGTAATTAAAATAATTCTATTCTATTGGGATTCTTACCTTGCTCAGATCCAGACACTATTTTAGACATCATGGATCGTAGGACAGGAGTTGGCATGATGGACAACAGCAAAGGCAACCTCACTGCAATGAATAAAACATACACTATTGTTCCGCCTGAAAATAGAGGATCCAGCCACCCATTAAAAACTCCATAAATGCCCAAACTTAGTGTTACCCAGGAACATGAGTAGAGTGGACTTTGCAAACGCTGCTGTGATGAGGCCGGCTGCCACAGACGTCAGCCCCAGCAGGATGATGTAGGCATCAGGCAGACAGCGGGAGAGCAGCGCCACACCGGCAAAACTCACCAGATAGATGGCAGTGGAAAGAGCCGAGCCGTAACCCACGAACACCTCACTCCAGCACAGAGGAGCGTTCAGCTCATACAAGATGAAGATGGACATGCCACCCTGCAGGGCTACCTGTGTGGGATATAATAATAATAATACTAATAATACATGAAATAATAATAATCATAGTTCTTAAACTGGGGATAATTCATCTTCACTCCAGCATAATTACAATAATTTATCTTAATTAGAAAAATAAGTTATAAAATAAGTTATTAATAAAAAATACAATTAATTATAGCTTTATATATATATATAATTTTTTTAAATAATAAAAATGATAAGGAATTAGCCAATATAGTACTGTGTTTGGTTTTAAATGAAATAAGTATTTTATGCTTACCATTTCATAAAAATACTAAAGCAGTAATATTATGAAATATGATCACAATTTCAAATAACTGATTTTGTATAATATTTTCATGTTGTCAAAGTTATAAATGGACAAGTTATAAACTGTCAATTATAAAATTAAATTGATTTCTCTCATTCAAAATCAAAATTCAAAAAATTCTAAAAATTACTGACCCTAAAGTTTTGAATGGCATTCTATACAGGCCTATTTTAAGCCTTAAATTCTTATTCATTTTATTTTTATGCCTGATTTACATGTTTTTAATATGCTTTATTTGCATATTTAAATATTTTTTAACTATAAATTTCCATTATGATATATAAAGACACTATCATGTGAAGCAGGCACAATAACCACACTGTAAGGTTAAATATGAAATTATCCATTCATATTTTTAAGTGAATTCTGCTTGTCTGTATTGGAAGAATCGACTTTTTCTTACATTTGCAATTCTGTCAGGTGCCACTAGAGGCATAAAAAGTATACTTCATTGTTGAACCACTAACAGATGGAGAATAATCATAATCACCCTGAAAAAGGCAAAAGCAGCCAGCATGAGCAACAGCACAACATTCCTTCTCCGTTTAGAGGTTGCAAAGAGCAGGTAGACGCCCTGCAGACGGGTGGTAAGAGCTTGAGACTGGCGTAGTCGAGGGGCTTCGGGGGCTTCAGAGAGACCGGACGAAGACAGACTGGGGTTTGAAAGAACCAGCGACTCCTTCAAGACCACCAGCACATAGAAGAGGTTTATCAGATGCAGAAAGACGGCAGTGAGGAAGGGCCAGGTGAAGCCAGCCGCTTCGATGAAGAACCCAGTGCACAGAGAAGCCAAGCCAGTCAAAACCCCTAAAATCATGTCCAGCCGAGCCATTCGGACAGTCTTCTGTCCCTCCGGATCTGCTCCACAGAGGTCGGCTACATAAGCAAAGCATCCTCCGATCAGAGTTGTGGGGCCGCCCATCAGGCCTGACAGGAAGGAGGCAGCTAGCAGGTAACTGAGACTGAAGGAGAACCTGCTGACCAAAACATAGCAGAGCGCGAACAGAGTGTCGCCCACCAGAGGAGGAACGATGGCAACTTTACGCCCACAGTGGTCACTGTATGACACCAGGAGCAGTGCGGATATGAGACTGGGAATGAGGAAGCACAGTTCACTCTTGAGGAGGAATATAGACGTCTCCTTCTGCACTGCCTGAGAGAAGAGACAGAATCAGATCAGAACATAAAACAATCTACATGTATTTTTAAGTGTTTTGTCTAGTTATGCCAGTTAAGTGAGACTGTGAAACAATGAAAGTGAGTGTGAAATAGGAAACTGCTTATATAATATATCAAATGACAAGCACAAGTAAGAGCTTGGGAACTGAAAAGGAATTTTCGTACACACACAAAACAAAACATGAGCTCGACTCGACATATAACCGGTTCTTCAGAACTCTATTGTGATATGAATATCATCATCAATGTAAACTTTGTCTTGTTAACAAAGCAAACAGTTTAGTCTCTGAACACACTCATTCTATTTAAACCTTTTTAACTTTCTTTGAGCTATTTTATTTGACATTTATTTTTAAATATTATTTTAGTTGTATTAATACTGTTAGACTGTTAGAATTTGTATTTTAATCTAATTTAGCTTTAATTTCTATTATTATTTGAATTTGTGATTTTAAATTTAGATACATTTTGTATTTTTAAATTTAGATTTATTTTAGTGCTGTCAAATAATTAATTGTGATTAATTGCGTCTAAAGAAAATAAAAATTACTTAATATATGTGTGTGTATTGTGTATGTTTATTATGTATATATAAATACACACACATACAGTATACCTTTTGGAAAAGAAAGAAAAAAAAATATATATATATATAAATATATAAATATATAATTATTATTCCTATATATTATATTATATATTAATATATTTAATATGTAAATTTAGCAAGTTTTTTTTAAGTACAGTATATACGCATGTGTATTTAAGAATGTTTGTACTTATATATAATAAATATACACAGTATACACATATTATGTAAACATAAATGTTTTGGATGCAAGTAATCACGATTAATCCTTGACAGCACTAGTTTTTTGTTGTTGTTTTTTTCTTTTTTTTCAGTTTCAGTTAAATTTTTTTTTCTCCAGTTTTAGTCCAGTAATTTTAGTACACTTGAATCTCAGAATTTTGTTCAAAAAAGATTTATATATATATATATGTATAAAATAGTTTGCTTTATAGATAATGTTAGGATGTTTTATTTTCCCTACATGATCAGTTTAGTCAATATTGATTTAGACTGTATTTCCTAGAAACCTAAACCTAATATTCAGAATTTCAGCTCAATTGGTATTTCAAGAGTTCACACTTTCCTCATAATAAATAAATAGCGAATTTGGCGTGCTGTCTGAGGAGCAAGCCAGGAGAACGGCAAACTCCGAGCCCTAATGGTTTAAACTGGGTTAGAGTTTGGCGTTCGGCTTGGTCTCTGCCCCCCCCAGAGGCGTGAATCAAAACTGGGAGAAAGGCGGAGAAGGGGTGGAGGTGGGGTGAACAAAAAGTGAGATGCAGGAGAAGGGGAAGCTGGGGTATTTATAGTTTATAGTTAGTGATTTGGTACGAGTGGATGATTAGATGATGTTTTGCCAGCCGTGCATGATTAGCTCGTCCAGCGATCCTCTCGAAATTATGTTATTCCCAAAACATTCACATAGTATAGTATTTGTATTGCAAAACAATTTTTTTTTTACTAATATAGGCCTAGCTGTCATCGTCATAACCGAGAAAATTTCAGTTTGAGAGCAGCTTGGCATCATCACCAAACGGGTTGTTATTCATCAGAAACAATCCAATTCTTTTTCATTTTTTATACATTTTAAAGTTAATTGTAGTTTATTTTTTGTGTTACCGGTGTCACACACCATCACACGTTGGATCTACAGGACATGTGATGAATGCCTTCTCACAGTAACAGAAAAAGATTTTAAGAAGGCTCTGACCTGGTGTATGGTGACATAGCTTTGGTTATTTGAGCATTCAGACAGGCTCTCAGCAGGGTAGGCTGTGCCGCTCAGCTCAAACCACAGCCTACGGTACACATACTGCTGCAGCAGAGGGTAGATCATAAACATGGCAAACGCATACAGGCCAACAACCGGCTCGATCAGAAGCACACGACCCATCCCACTTCCTGCTCTGCACCAGCAAAAATAACATGAGAGGTGCTTGAGAGGACATAAAGCAATTAAACCAGTGACAAAAATAAGAGTAAGAGAAAAGTTTAGTCATTTATTACGAAGACAATAGATATAGATGTGGTGCTTACCTGCCAGTTATTATAAGAGAAATCTTTTCATTTTAAAGCAATTTGTTCCTTCTTCAAATCCTCTTGCAACGTCAGAAAACACAGCGAACAGAAAGATCACTTGATAGCATGTTGTGTGAATCTGATTATTCTTTTGGGACTTTAGATCCTGTAAGACAGAGACTTCCACTCCTCGTGTGTGTTTGTCAAGACTACAAATCCTCACAGGAACACACACCCTCAGAACACATATGTGTTTGTGTGGCACAAAGGAAGGAGTGGAAACTAGTAGAGAACTGAATAAGAGAATAAGTACAAATGTATTTGGAGACTTTAGTCACTTTTAAAAATGTTGGAATGTCATCATATCTGATTAAAATACCAAACCGGTTGGCTTTTATTTGAAAGAAATAATGCACCTATATACTTTTGTTTCTCTGTATAATATATTCAGTGTGAATTGAAAGGATATGTTCTCAGCACTTTGTATACATTCTGGCAAGGTGAAATAACTTCATCCAGGAATGTTAATAGGGCAGTCAAACCTGATTAAAAATTATTTTGCAACCAAAATAAAAGTTTGTTTACATAGTATATGTATGTGCACTGTAAGTATTTACATGTAAATATAAAAACACTCATATAATAAAATATATTCATATAATATATATTTATATTTTAAGGTATATTCATAATATATTTATTATATATAAATATTAGGGCTGTCAGCACAGCAAAAAAAGCCAGTGTACAATGAACTCAATTTAAGTCAGATTTAACGCTCTAAATGTACATTACACTGTAAAAAATGGCTGTGAATTTAACAGTAAAAAACAGTCAAAATGCTACGGTAAAAACCTGTTAAATAGTTAAAGGTAAATTCCTGTCAAATTTACAGAGAAACACCGTAAACTGGCATTCCCAGAATTCCCTGCATAGCATTTTAAATTTAGTTTGAATTTGATGTTTTTTCTTTAAAATTACTGTGTTTCCTTTTAGTTTTTTATGTATCAGTTATGTTCATATGGGTTGTAGGTTACATGTAATGTTGTTAAATGAATGATAATTGCCCATTTTAGTTTAAAAGTTCTTACCATGATGGTGTTTAGTGCTTATGTGAATGACACTGAGCACCTTCTATGTTTGTTACTATTTAAAAGCACTTTTAATGAGCTTAGGTTCATCATGTGAGATTTTCATCACTATCTGTAATTGGTGCTTATCTATGTATTTCAAATGTACAACTCATCAAATCTGGCTCTGCGCCAGCAAAAGCACAAGAGCAGGTTTGAATTCACCAGCGAGTGAAAGAAAATATCCCTGAGAAACACCTTAATATCGCTATTACTACATATGATGTTATAAAATACATTTTTTAAATGAGATTACAACTCTTACTTTCCGACCTTTCCTTATAGAAAAGAAAAGTCTCAAGGTTACGTACGTATGTAACCCTAGCTCCTGGAAGGAACGAGACACTGCGTCGACAAGACACTATGAGGAACGCCTCCAGCATGACGGTTCTGAATAGTATGTGTAATCAGTCCAATGGATGAGGAAACATCATAGGCAGATGACATCATTGGCCAGGAAGCATAAAGCAGGTGGAGTGCAGCTGGCTTGAGCTTCAATGCCATGTAGTGAGCACAGGCATGGATACCGGAAGTGTGGTTATGAGACGTCTTGTTTCTTTGAGGAACTAGGGTTGCATACGTACCCTTGAGACATTCCTCTTCACAAACTCAAGCCACTTTGAAAAGGCACTATGGGAAACGAGATGTTCATGCCCCCACACTTGCAAATCCCTGCCTAGTGTGTGTACCTGCACAGCTAGGGCAAGAGAACAAAAAAGCCTGGAGTGGCTCGCAAGTCCAATCCATAAAAACAGATAAACATGTGGGGGGTAGACCATCCCACAGCGTTACAAATGTCGTGTATAGAAACCCCAGATACCAAGGCCTCGGAGGCCACCACACTCCTAGTTGAATGAGCCTTGACTCCTAACAGTGGCGGGAGACCAGAGAGCTCTTAAACAGTATTGATGGCATACACAATAGCTTCTTCTGGCTGGGCTCCCTGAAGTTAGGAGGAATGAAGTCCTGCAATACAGTCGGCTGTCGTGTCACCACAGGAACCCTCAAAATAACCCACAGGGTACAGATGAAGGGGCCACTGCGATCTGAGATCTTCCCTATGGGCGGCCAGATCCCCCGTATTGACTTGGGATCGTACTGGAGGCCTCAACCTTAGTTACACCACGGAGGAAACGTGTAACCAGGGTGTCTGTACCAACTGTGTATCCTTTGATATTGCCGCCACGTAAACCTTCAGGATGGAGTGGATGACCCCAGTGGAGAATCTGGCCTCGACAGGATGTCTCCTAGGTTTAGATGCCCGGTAATGTAGACGTCTCTCAATGAGTCTGTCCTGGGTCAACACAAGGATCTGGTGTGCCAGCTTGTATAAGGGGCATGAACGCAGATCTCCTTGGTGGTTGATACACAAGACCACTGATGTGTTGTCGGTGCACACCAACACATGTCGATCTCTTACATCTGGGAGGAAGTGGTTCAGTGAACGAAACACAACCAGCACCTCCAGGCAGTTGATGTGCCATGTGAGATGGCGACCACTCCAGAGACTGCGGGCCACTCATGACCGCTCCCCAACCAGTGAGGGACGCATCCGTTGCAAGCATTATGTGGCGACAAGGAGTTCCCAATACCAGGCCCTGATGCAGGAACCTTCACATGTTCCTCCACATGTCAAGACACGCATGGCATGACAATTTGATCATGTGAAGGAGATTTCCCCTCTGGGAAAAAACCCTGGTCCTGAGCCACCACTGTAGAGGTCTTATGTACAGCAGAACAAGGACGCAGCTGCCATCAGACCCAGTAGTCTCTGAAACTGTTTGACAGTGAGTGACTGGCCTTCTCTCACTCTTGCGACTGTCATGAGGATCGACTCGATTCGAGCAGGTGTCATACGAGCCTGCAACATGGTCGAATCCCTCACCCAGATAAGTGGTTCTCCGTGCTGGAGAAAGTACACTTTTTGGAAGTCGGGTTAGGTGCCAGGGCAGCATACATACACTTCGTAAATGTGCAGGGTGAAAGTGCAAGGCCAAAAGGAAGAACCTGATATTGGTATGCTTCGCCCCCAAACCTCAGGAAATTCCAGTGTGAAGGATGGACATGTGGAAGTACGCATCTTTTAGATCTATTATGACAAACCAGTTTGATAGTGAGCATCGGGAACTGCAGTTTCTTCACTGAGTAGTTCAAGAGTAAAGTAAAATTAAAGGCTGTAGATTCCGGACATCTCTTTAGCGAGGAGGACCACATCGATGGCCTCCTTACACAAGAGGTTATCTACTCCTCATTCAACAACCAGAATGCCTGCGAATCATTGCAGACCAACCTAGGTGCTCTAGAGACATCCAGAGGAAGTGGTGAGCCTCTCAGCTCCGATACGTTTCCGGGCGGAAAAGACTGAAAGCAGTGCTCGCTGAAGACCGCTGTGCCCTGAAACACTGGCAGGTCTCCTGAGGGCGCTGAGGAAAGACAGGCACCGTGTAATGCGGTGCGCTCCACTCTTCCCCAGAGGGGCCTGGCCCTCAATAGTCCTGGTCCATAGATGCCAGGATGTTTTAGCCGAGGACTAGCAAGAGTAATGTTACGCTGCTCCACCTCCTGCTAAAAACCCTCCAGCCAGAGAGCATCACTCTGACTCCACTTACTGTGAGTTTGAAATTTTTATCTCAAGCACTCCTGATCATAGATTTTAACACCATTTAATTCCTGTGAATTAAATGCAGTGAAAAATCCAAAAAATTAATTTCTCAGAATTGAATGCAGTGAAATATCCAGACATTTACTACAGTCTGGCTACAATATAGAGCATCACTTTACATAAATGAAATGCAGTTGCCTCTGCAACATAGGCTAATTTCACACCTTGAGCTCTTACTCAAAATGTGCTTTGCTCTCGAGCAGACAACACTGAAACTGCGCGTATCCCCACCCGTAAAGTAGTTTGGGAAGGGAACAACACGGCCTGAAATGCTGCCCACTCTCGCTCTTGCCTTCACTCATAATTTTTAAATAAGGAGTGCTAACATACAACACCAAATAAGACTGACACACACAGAGCGCTTGCTAAATGACAAAAAGCCAGGTGCACTCCACGTATTTTTATGCTTCCTGGCGTCTATGACGTCTCGACCACAACAACGCTTTACTCTAAAAGGTTTTGTCCTGGGTATCAAAAGTTTAAATGTTCAACAGTTCAGTAAATAAGTTGATATTGTTCTATATTTTAAACACAATATTATTTGTTTTTGCTCAGTTTTGCAAAAAATTACCTTTAAAGCCTTGCCAGAACTGTTGTGGGTCTTAGTTTAGTTTCTGAATGAATCTGTGTTTTGAACAAATCGTGTGAATCATTTAAAGTCCTATTCATAAAGAGAGCCGTTTACTTCATTCCTGAATGAATCAGCCGTTTGAATGAATCCACTGAAGACATTTACCGCCATCTGCTGGCAGATCTAGTTTCTTATTTAGCACATCATTTAATTATTATTAGTCATTTACTCTCACGTGGCCTCGTGACATTTTAACAACATGTAGGTATTCTGAAGACAAAGCATTCATTAAACATTGTTCGTGGAACATTTTATCCGTTCATCTCATGTTTTTTTTTAAACATTATCACCTTTTACTTTCAGATGACTTCGACTCGAGAACATTTACTAACATTCATTCATTAAACAATTAAAAAATGCATTATTTGAAATGGGTACACATTCAGAAATAATGTTTTAAAGATTATAAAAGGAAATGTTAGAAAAACATTATAAAGATTAATTTAGTCAGCTGGCTAATGATAGCAAATAAGCAAAAAAGCACATAAACAGTTTCTTTTGAAACATTTTAATACTCATCCCCATACCCATATTGAATACAAATTAGTTATATATATATAAATTCTTTTCATTCCTTATTATATTTTCTATGCTACAGTTACAGCGAGAACCATCACAAGTTGAAAACATACAAGGGGAAGGAATAATCCATCCAAGACAAACATGCATCGATTACTGTGCACTACAACACAATAAATAGCTTACAAACGACTGTAAATCCAGTCAGAAAAGACATAACAGAAGTCAAATGTTAGTAAATAGACAGATGGACAAATTTCATTTAGTCCAATAAGTGACTCCACCACTCCAGTTTACATCGACTGTGTCAGTATTATCAGGGGTAAGTTAACATTCAGTAGTTTAGATGTCCACGGGACAGAGAGTCAGTGTGTCTTAGAACAGGATTCTGCTGTTTCATATCATTCATTATAATCTATGGACTAATGCCATAGTGAAGGGCCATAGAAAAAACAAAACAGGATTTAATTACACATTTAAATACATGTCTACTCCTTTTAGTAAATGTAGATTAGTAGCAAGTGTGTACTTTGTTATAAATCATAGCAGGTGCAGATTGAGGTTGCTGAGGTTTTTTTGTTGAGACATTAATTTAGAAAATAAATGCGAAAAAAAAAATTAAAATGGAAAATAAATTAAATGCTAGTAAAATCAATCTAGTTTTTTGTCCACCAAAATAATTCAGTAAAAAAAATAAATAAAATAAGCAAACCAATATTAAAAAAGATTAATTTAATTTCTGGTATTAAAACAGATATTAGAAGCATATTACCTGTTTGTTAAGTGGCTATAATGTAATAACCTTTTTCATTTTTGCTACTTTGCACAATAAATGAAGGCACATTCCTGAAACACTATCGTTGTTAATCAAAATCCTTTTTACTAATCCTTTTACAAAATCCTTTAAAGTTACTAATGTAAAATTATCTGCTGTTGTTTAATTAAATGTTTTTATAAAATAATAAAAAAACAACAACACCTTTTTGGGAGTGGTATATAACGGTATTGTGCTTGACAAGAAACGTCCAGAAAACTCCTTAGAATCTGTGCCAGAGTAGCAGAAAATGAACAACGACAAATTATTTCTATCACAGTGACATAAGCAAATGAAATTAATTCAAAATGCAAAGCTACATAATTTTAAAATGCATTAGAAATAGAATAAAAATACATTTCACAGTAATTAAAAAAAAAAGTAAACTGTAAACAATAGGGTCTCAAATGAAGAAAAACATCTGCAAATACATATTTGCTGTGTGTGGAGTTTTGTAGATTGCTGGTCTTGAATAGCAGATTATTGTATTTCTGTGTATGATACCCTGTACAAGCACCAACTGATAATAGAAAAAATATTATCAGTGAAGAAGATTTTACAAAAATTCTCATTCGTATCAAAAGTGTCATAGGTTGACCATTGAAAGATGTATCAATTGTAGAAATACACAAAAAAAACAATAAAAATAAAATCCAAATTTTCAAAATTTCAACGAAATGAAATATCAAAACCAATTTTGCAAGAGGAATGTCTTATTGTTCGTAAAAACAAACAAAAAAAAAAATCATGTTTTACTGAAAAACTAAGAACTGCCTCTAAAACAGAGCAAAACTATTTCCCTGAACTTTATCATACAACATTTAAAGACAGTTACATTCTTTTCTAGTTCACTCATACAGAGAAATCTCTCTCTATAGGTTATGCTACGCTCTCCAGAGGTAATACAAGAGTTAACCAGCATTACAATAAAGACAAATCCAAACATACGTTTAACTGCCATATTGTACCTCTGTAAAACACATCTATAACATACCTGACGTGAAGAAGAAACTCCTGTCCTAGTAGTTATGGGTAAAATATTGTCCTCAAATGTTTCAAAAACTCATCAGAGGTGGAAGCTATCATCCTCAGGAGTCTGAGTAATCTACACTAACATGACAACTATCCTAGGATTCACATTAAGAATGGAAGACTTACATCACATGCACATCAAGTAGCAAAATGTCCATTAAATTACAAAGTACTAATAAAAATTACAACTACAATTTACAACAACATTTCCTGTAGTCGGTACCTATACATTTGCTTGATCTCCCTGTTTTAAGTCATGCATGAAGTGAGAGCACTTGCTTTTGTCAGATAAGTTAGGAAGAACAGACTTGATGCTAAAGAGTTTTTTGTCTTGTTAATGAAGAAACCGGTAAAAACAGGCGCAATGAATTTGTGCCAGCGAAGGTGTCATATCAGCAAACTGATTTGTGTATGAAGAAACACTTGCTTAAAAGAGCTGGTTTTGATATTAGCTGGATTAGGCCATTGGTGGGCCCAGGAAAAAACACTACACCATTGGTAGGCATTGCAGTTTGTTAAGACAATGCGACAAGGCCTTTATACTGCAAAAATCATTATCTTGTTTTTGTTTGCCCCTACAGTTATAAAAATATATTCAAATAGCTATTTTAAATAGTAATAATATTTCACATTATTATTTTTTAGTGCTAGGCAACAATTAATTCCGTTTAATTAATTGCGTCCAAAATAAAAGCTTTTGTTTATATAAAAAATATTAACATAACATATTTTCCTAAATATATATACTGAATGCATGTGTATTTTATTTATATATATAATAAATACACATAATATACACACATGCGTTATCTAATCAAAACATTTTATTTTGGATGCGATTAATCGTGATTAATCGTTGCCCGGCACTAATAATTTTCATCAAATAAACCTTGATCAGACTTCTAAAAACATAAACAAATCTTACTTAACTTTCCTACCACAAAGTTTTCTACCTGATCTCATTTCGAAAACGTACAGTACCTGCTTTTCGGAAGTTTTATTCAAGAAATATGTAACAATAAGTACATATCACTGCAGTTTCCAACAGAAATTAACCCTAGAGGCGTTAAAAATCGTACTTGTAATCATTTTTGTACGCAGTTATGATTATAGCAAATGGACGTAACAAGCTTGCTTGGTAGCGCAGCGGACACACAATTGGACTTAAGATGCGGAATACTTGTATAAATCCTGTCAAAAACACGACTCATGATAAAAGATTTGAAAGATGAGAGATCGAGAGAAAACAAGCTAAAAACAGCACGTTCGCAATTGTTGCGCAGAAGGTACCTTATTCTAAAACGTCACTGAACATTAGACTTACAACATATAGGGCCACTCAATGGACATTTCATGTCAGAACTGCAGTGACAACAATTTCACATAAAACATACCATATGGATGTTCATCTTGTCTGGGAAAAAAATGCAAAGACACTTTTAGCCCCACTCTTTTAGCACCAAATATGTCACAAAACCTACATGACGGTACGTTTTTCGTTTTTTCATGAGATCAGATTGCGAATGGTAGTGTATAATATAATATAATATAGTACATAAGTTAAATGCCCATAAGGATAAAATTAAATAATATGCTCAATTTATTTTGTAAGAATATGCTGATAATTTTCCTGTAAAAAAAAAAAAAAATAGAAAATGATATTTTGCAGTATATATGTCTTAACTAATTTAAAACATTCTAAATTTGAAACTTGGGAGATTTGTAAAATCATAAAACATAGTGCGTAAAAAAATAAACCAGACCTCAAAAATGCTGGTGCATTTATCTGTAGGAAGAAGGTAGGGCAGAAACCTAAAGTGCTTTTTGTTGTATAAAGTTCTCGTATGTCATTCAGAAGAAACTACAGACATTTGTGTTGGAGTCCAACAGCATGTTTAGAGTCAAAGTTGAGCTACTTCTGTATATACAAAAAATAGTCCTGCCTCCATGCAGACCGAGCATTGTTGGCAGCACATCATGAGCATTAGCATCAGTAGCTCTTTTATTCTGATGCTACACATTAACAAAATCCGATTCTCTGAGACCAAAAATAAAAAAAGCATTTTTGCGTCAACAAACGGAATTGACAAAGGATGTCTGGCCGTTTGGGTTGATGTTATTTTAATAAATAAAACCTGTTTTTCGAAGAAAAACATGGACGGTTTACACGCCACAAAACGATACTTCAGAAAATGGGCGATGTGGCTGGGATTAAGTAAAACAGCTCATCTGGGTAAAGTGTTGGCGTTTGGGATCCGGGCAGGGGACGATCGTGCTGCTGGTGAGCCTCTGAGAGTGGGCGTCCCTGGTGCCGAAGACACCACCTTGTGAATGGGTGTACAGGGGCCCGGAGAACAGGAGTGTGTGGGGGTCCCAGGACCCGGGGAGTAAGGATAAGGAGGGATATCAGGGCCGGGGAAGAAGGCTCTGTGGATGGGAGAAGAGGAAGGAGACAGATGGGGACTCGTCTGGAGAAGCCAGAGCAGCTCTTCATTGTTGCGGCTCAGCCTTTTCTTCTCATTGGTCTCCTTCTCCACATACTCCTGAAGGTTTGCGTTCTCCTCAGACAGTTGTCTATATGTATAGGAAGAAATTGTTATTCAGAAGTCTGGCTATGCAAAACTTTAACTGACCCAAAAATGAAAATTTGCTTTCGTTTAACCTCAGGTCATTTAAGATGTAAATGAATTTGGATTTCCATTGGAACAGATTTGGAGAAATATAGTATTACATTTATTATTAAACACCTGTGCATGTTTCTCTCCTGATAAGTTTTTCACTGAATAAGGATAGAGTGCTCATATTTTAGTATTCTGAATATCTTAATGATGGATTTGTTTCTAACAACCACTTGTTTATTGTAATGCTAACTGCTTGGAATCTGACGGCACCCATTCACTGCAGAGGATCCAAGTAATATAATGCTAATATCTCCAAATCGATTCCAAAGAAGAAACAAACTCATCTTGGATGGCCTGAGGATGAGTAAATATTTAGCCTAATTAAAATTGAATGAGAACTACTCCTTGAATTCAAATAGTGTTACCTTGAGGCTGTGAGGTGGCGGTCGATGCGGGCCATCAGGTCTTCATTCTGTTGCTGAAGCACCTGGACCCGCTCCTCCAAATACAGGTTCTTTTGGGCCTGCTCGAAGAATCAAGTGAACACAGGGCTCGACATTAAATTCTTACACAAACCTCCACTGCCTGGACAACTCATAAGAATGGAGAATTCATGAAAGCTAAGAAGAAAAGGGAAATGCACGCCATATTTCCACATCATAAATAATATAACATCCAAAGAAGCTGAAAGGAAAGAAAAAATTTTAAAGTGGAAACTGATTCAATGTCTAAATCATAAATAATTTAGTCTAACATCACAATAAAACAGACTTTCTAAACAACACAGAATATATATATATATATATATATATAT
>JAUCNO010000002.1:5088096-5103071 GCA_032353835.1 Enteromius viviparus | reverse complement strand
TTCAGTGCTTTGCTACAATCTGTATTGTTAAAAGCGCTATATAAATAAAAGTGACTTGACTTGACTTGACTTGACTATTTGAATGTTTACAACAGGTGTAAAATATTCTTTGAACGCCTTGCATTATTTCTCAACTTCACAATAAGCAATGTCAGTCACGCTTAGATATTATTAGAATCAAAAATCCACGTGACCTCTAAAATCTGAATTCGCAGTTTCACTTTAAGAAGCATGTAAACAAAGGCTCTTTTCGGCGTTGGTTTCGGCGGCTGTATTTCTGCCGTAACGGGATTCACGAAGCCCCTAGCGAACATCTGGCTTCATTACTACGTGCGCCAATTGCGTAAAATGTTCCCGTGATCGCGGGCAGATGCGCGCATGCTCATTGTCAGGTGGAGTGAGAGGAGCATGAATGGAGCAAAATGGCGGATCATGTGCAGGTAAGTAAATGATTTTGTTTTGTTATTATTAAATTCATGAACTATGATCCACCGCAGTCTAGCGGTAGAGCCCGAGGCTTATTTGGGCGATGCGTACGTGTTTGTTTTAAACGCTCGCGTCGCGCGGCGGGAGAGGTTGACTCGCATGCTTTATTGGATGCGATTATCAAGTGTTGACTTGTGGCCTGTCATCATGTTGATTTTAACTCTGTGATCCAGGCTATCACACAACTCTGCAGCATGGGGGAAAGTTGTTTTAAAGCAAAATGCAAAGTATTTTATTTTAAGCAGCAGAGGTCGGTAGATCCCGAGAGATCGTTTATATTAAATTGCACGTAACTCTATAGCGACAGTGATGTTTTACATTGTAAACAAGGCATCATCCCTCATCCAACCGCTTGCATTGCAATAATTCACTGGCCTTATATATACAAGCGATAGTAACTCGAGCTCAGCGGGGCTTTATCCACGAGAAAAGCCTCTCGGTAAGCCCAAACGCATATTTGCATTCAGTTATCTGTCATTCTGTTGCTGCTGGACGCAAATGTGTCCGGTTTCGCTGTTAGCCTGTAGCTCGCGTGCTAACTCATGAGATTCTCCCGCGCACCGCCTCGCCAAACCAAAAGCCCGACCAGAAATGGGTTTTTCTTCAAAATTCTTAAAATGATATGTAGGTTAACACCTCCGGCGAATTGTAAATAGGTTGTGTTTAATTTCATCCTAAAACATCTAGTTTTCATCATGTGTAGTAATTAAGGAGAGTTAAATGACTGGATGAAGTAAAGGCAGCCAACCAGAAATGTCTTTTGTGAGAAATGTTGACTGTATTATATATAATATTTATTGTTTTATTTTCTCTATAGAATGTTTAGGGATGCTTATTGGTCGAAATTTTAGCGCATTTACTATAATTAATTTAATTTTAGTTATACTCAGTAAGACTGTTCTGATCGTAATCAAGGTAACAGAGGGATTAATAAGGCCAACTTGGCAACCAAAGTCATTTCAGCCATAAATGACAGTTGGCTCAGTATTAAAATATTTTTTTTTTCTACTCATACCTTAACAAAGCTACCCTAACTAGACGGCCTTTTTGGACCTGACTGGTTCGTTTAACACCATGCACCATGTTTTCAAACACAGTCACTGCTTGTCATCTGTCAACTTGTCATTTGTCATGAGGAGTGTGTGTACAAGTTCATATTTTGAGGGCAAAGGTTAGGAAGGTCCCGAGGTTAAACACAGTGTTGAATAACCGCTTATTCCCATGAAATTTAATGAAGTGGGGGACGATGCTTTTGTTAACCTGACTCTCAACAGTAAACATGAGCTTTCCAGTGTTGCAGTCACGCGTCCAGTTACTCTTTAGGTGGTGAAGAAGCCGCTCTTTTTGCAGTAATAGATTATTAATTACCAATGGAGCAGCTCTATGTCTTAAAGCCCGTTTGCGTATCACGTATTAGTAGTGCAACATGATTGTTTTAGACCTAAACCAAACGAATAATTATTTTACTGTATATATGTGTGTTTACATTATTATCAAAGAACATGTTGTGAGGCCAGTATGTTGATATGACTCAGCAGTATTTCTGGCTTGTGACAATCGATTCCTTTCTTGTTTAGCAGCTTTAAACTTTTTGTTGATTGTAAAATTGCATGTTATTCTCAAGGATTTAAAGTACACTTTAACATTGAATGCACAATGCTCAAAGCATGTTAATGATGATGATTATTATTATTAATAATATGTTATAGTTTGGTATGAACAGGTGGAATGATGTTAGTTTTAGTAAAAAAAAAAAAGCATGTTGTTTTCTTTTTAGTTTTTTTTTTTTTTTTTACTTCGAGGGGTCTTATCTGTTCTGCACAGTTCCTTGCATTTACAGCTTGCATTTTATCTTGTATGTTTGGGGGTCCTCCCTGTTATTTTACGGTCTCTTGATTCGGTTCTCAGGAGGTTGCATGAAGCATGTATGAACATCAGAAACCTACTTAAAGTTTTTGTGTTTTTAAGTATGAAACTGTTTATTTAACATGGAATTCAGTTTTTGAGTGCAAAAAAGAGAGGTTAATGTAGGCTAAATTCATTAGTTCAGAATTTTTTAGCATAATAAACAAAGATTTTCATTGAGGCTGTGCATTTGTTGCAGCTGCTGTTTTTCTGCTGATGCTGATTTTGTATAGTTATGCTCCACAAGGGAACAAAGAACTGTTTAGAGTCAGAGGCTTGTTGCTGCATAACACAAGTTGGCTCTTCCATTGCTCCTCTATGTATTACCAAAGTGTATCATTGACTTTTTTTTTTTCAATCACCATATAGTCTTTCATGCTTGCTTGAACCAGATACTCCCTCTGTGCCCTACAACAATAACTTGTGGATGTGATGTCTGTGCATTAATTTGCTTAATGGAACATTAGTGTCTAGTTTTTCATAAACCTAATGTTTGATGCTGCGATTGTTTAAAAAGAGACTGAAACTCCTGTCTTAAGTCCTAAGACTCGTGCACATTTCGCTTTATTTCAGAAAAAAGCAATGGAGTTGCCAACTTTTTTTACACTTGCTTGAGATGGTTTTTGAATATTTTTGTAACTTTTGGAAAGTTTATTCAAATAATGGGAGTTTTTTTTAGAGCAATATTTTGAGTTATTTATTTATAATTAACTAGCCTTGTCATAAACAGGCTAAATGATTTAATATTTTAGGATACTTATTGTTCTTAACACTTACTGACTCTAAACTGCATGACTTTTTTTTATTTATTTATATATTAAAGTGTGTCCTGACATTTTTTTTTAAATCTAAAATAGAATTTAATGCTATACATATTAAAAATACTTATGTTGAAACGGTTGCATTCATTTGTTATATGAATTGCTTTTTTTTTTCTCTCTCTCTCTTTTTTATTTAAAAAGTACTAGTGCGTAAAAAAAAATGTCATTGACCATATTCATCATCTACCACATTTCTGCAAGTAGTCTTTGTTTATAAGAAATGATTTAGGTGTGTAAGTAAGACAAAGGTTCATCTTTCAAATATCTTCTGAATGAGTTTATTTGCAGACACTAAACACACATTGGTCTCTCTTTCAGAGCCTAGCCCAGCTAGAGATCCTGTGCAAGCAGCTATATGAGACCACAGACACCACCACACGTCTACAGGCTGAGAAAGCTCTGGTGGAGTTCACCAACAGTCCCGACTGCCTGAGTAAATGCCAGTTGTTGCTGGAAAGTGGAAGTGTAAGAATGAACATTTTTGAGAACTATAAAAACCAAGAGATCTGAATTGATCCGACAACAGTTTCTCAAAATTTCAAGTCCAATTGTTTAACTTGACACTGTATTTGTGAAATCTTTACAGTCCTCGTACTCGCAGTTGCTGGCTGCAACGTGCCTCTCCAAGTTGGTGTCTCGTACGAGCAACCCACTTCCCCTGGAGCAGCGCATTGACATTCGTAAGTTTATCAGGTCAACCATGAGATTTACAATCCTAAAATCCAGAAAAGACAAATCTTTGAATAAAATATCACGTTGTTTCCTCAGGAAATTATGTTCTCAATTATCTGGCAACCCGGCCAAAGCTTGCTGCCTTCGTGACACAAGCACTGATCCAGCTCTATGCCAGAATCACCAAGCTTGGCTGGTTTGACTGCCAAAAGGAAGATTACGTCTTCAGGAATGTCATTGTGGATGTGACGAGATTCCTGCAGGTATGATCAATTTTATAGCATGGATATAAAAAGTAATACAGTTCAAGTTCTGCTTTATACTACTTGGAAATGTTTTTTTTTTTTATTAGTATTACATCTTTAAGCCAAGTAGGGATGCACAAACTTTTTTTTTTGGTAGAAAAGGCAATTTTTTTTTACATGCATACATTTACCTTGCATTTAATGCAACATTTTACAAAAGAATGGTTTTATAAACCATTTTACACAAATGTATTGCTCACATTTCATAAATGAATAAATTATCATTTTAAACACCTAGATTATTTGATAGCACTTTAAATTAGAGACTATAAACTAGTAGGGGTGTTCGGTTCGATTACGATTAGAATGTCATCGATTTGGTTCAGTACTATATTTCGAAGCATCACGATGCACTGCATACTCAATGTAAAATTTTAATTCATGTATATCATTTTGTTAATAAACACAAACTGTCAGATATTTGAACTGAAACTTTAGTTTTACCTTCTCAATGAAAACACAGTTCTTGAACAAATGTATAAAGAAATTAAATGTGAAATTATAATTTATAAACCAAAATAGCGTTTAGAGGAGCAATGGGAGACACTGTCGTATTGCTCTCTTCTGACCGCAGTTGTCAGCTTGTGATTTCTCAGGCCAAGATATTGCTGCAAGACTTTCGGACAGTGGCTCGCTGTGGTGCTATGATGGAAGAATGTTGATATTCGGTGGATTTTGGCCAAAAGCCGGCAGAGCGCAGCCACTGTAATTCATTTGAATTTGATTCACTATATACGCGAAGCATTTAACGTGAGAGAATGTTCCGAATTGAGCTGCAGCGATCATGTTCGACGCATTATCTGTCACAAGCACTACATCTTTATCTGATACCTGCCATTCCTCGACAACCTGAGACAGTAGCTCTGTTCATAAAAGCTGAAATATGCCTAGATGTTGGCTTTTAAAGTAGTTGGAGCATTTTTAATTACTTACACTCGAGATACGCCTCCCTCATGTGGCAAATGACATCAGAAAAGCGCCAGTGCGTTATAATCGGTTATGGTCTAATACTGAACCGATACCGAATCATCCTTTTCTGCATCTCAATGCATCGTAGAGACGATTAATTTTGACACCCCTAGTGAAAAATTGCATGTTATTTTTTATTTAGCACTTTGAATAAGCTATTTTCCAGATGTTTATATATACTCTACAAGACAAAATAATAACTACATTTAAGAAAAAAACCCAGTTCAAAAGATTACATACCCTTGAATCTTGTGTGTAGTTTCCTGGATCATGCCCAACTATTTAAAAAAAAAAAAAATCTTTTATGATAGTTGTTCACGAGTTCCTTGTTTTTCCTCAGACAAATCCCCTGGGTCTTGCACATGCTTTGGTTTTCCAGCATCTTCTGCATATTTGAACATTTTCCAACATTGATGGGTGATTTTGAAATCCATCTTTTAACACTAAGGACAATTGAGGTACTCACACAAAACCATTATAAAAGGAGTAAATATGTACTGATGCTCAAGAAGGCCCCATAATGCAAGAAGGCAATTTCTTTGCATTCTTTAAATTTAGCTTCTGTTGTATTGCCATCATATTTAATGCATATCTTGAATTAAATATTTAGTAGAAGACACTAAAGTAATAAGCCCAGCCATTCAATTTAAGTAAATTATTACATTTTTAATAGGGCTGTCAAATGATTAATCGCATCCAAAATAAAATTTTTGGTTCGCATAATATATGTATGTGTGCTATTTAAATATCTTATGTACACACACATGCATGTATATATTTCAGGAAAAAATATTTTTACACATTAAATATATTTATTTATAATATAAATAATATGACCATAAATATATACATGCAAGTACAAGTAATAATTTCCAAATAAATACTGAATGCGTGTGTATTTATATAAGTCTTTTGTAGAGTCCGACCAATAAAGGATTTTGAAGGCTGATACCGATACAATACATATTTGTTGGTTTTAAAATCCGATATATCGGCCGATATTTTCATATATTTTTTTAATTTCAGAGACGCGCAACAAAACCTTAACAGATTTCCCTAACATTAGTTATTTGTAGTAATTTATGAGTTTTAATTAACATAATATGATAATAAATTTTATAAAGAAACTTGTTTATTTTCAACAGAACAAAGGAACATCAAAATATATTAAAGTTCTGATAGATACAAATGTATAAAAATACAAACTTTAGATATGAAACTTTAAAGCCCTTTAAACAAAAACACAATAACAACAACCAAATCAAAATTACCCGCAAGGGTGTTTCGTCTGTTTTTATTTTATTTTTGAAATATTAATTTATCGGTCATTATAAATGCCGATACCGATAGGTTGGAAAATGTCTAATATCAGCCAATAATATCGGCCTGCCGATAAATCGGTCGGGCTTTAGTCTTTGTGCCATAGAGGTTTGTTTTCGACCTGAAGTGTTCTTTGGACCTGACTAAAGTGTTGTCAGCATGTACTGATGTATAAGGGATGCTTTCACTACGAATAAGTTATGATACGACCAACGCGCATCTGTTTGTAATGTCACACTGTAGCAAGCGCACAAGTTTAATCTGCGGATACAGTGGGATTTGATGCAATGATGCATATCTCCGAGAGATTAGGATTGGTGTGGGACGTGACGAGCCGCTGGGCTTTTGCATGCGCTTCTCTCTTGTTTTACTGCTGTAATGGGCTTTGTAAGTTAATACCCGGGAGACACGCCGATTCTTCTGAGCCTGTCTTGGACTGCCCCAGTTCTCCACGCTCTCCCGTCTTCATTAAAACCCCGAACATAGGAGATTTTCTATGGAGTGACAATAATCACTATGGCTGGCTCTTGAGCTGATGTGATGGGAGTTGTTGTTTTGCGGCGTATGCTGAATATGAGAGATCATTCTTGACACATGGCTGGGGTCACTGGCATCGCCTTGGCATCATACTGAGCGGTTTCGAGTAGTGGATGTCAGTGAGAGAAGCGGTGCCTTTTCACGCTCTAATTTGGGCCAGATGCGAGTCCACTGCGTCCAAAGCCGTGACCTTTCTCTCGGTCACGGGTGAATAGTTTGGAGGAGCACGGACGCCGGTCATTTCCATGGCTGGACGTTTGATTCAGATTGCTGGGGTAAATCTAAAGCACGGGGTCTCTCAGACACTGTTAACAGCATTGTGTTTTAATTATATCCGTGTGCGTGCTAGTTATCACAGCTAATTGACATGCTTTTGTCTCCTTTGCCTGTTTTATGGTAATTTCATGTCTTGGTTATTCACTTCAGTTTGCTGAAGTGTATGTTTTGTGTACGATTGCACAGATTTCCTTTTTTTAATTGGAATAGACTGATGAACATTATTTTGTCTTTTAAGGAAAAACACTGTGATATTTCTCAGATGTGATGTTTGTTTTCCCATAGTGCTGGATTATTGCTGTATTCATGAATTGTTGTTTACATAATACTCCAAGCTACTCTAGGGAATACCATGGTATTACTGAGGTATATTTTTTAAACAAAACAGAATCACGCAAGAATTGTCTGGATCATGTTTTAACCCCACATTCGTTCGTTAATTCATTACTTTGTTTGTATTTTTGTAACAGATTTTTATTATAGTTATATAATTAAAGTATGCAATTATATGATATTATATAACTATCTTTTTTCATGGCAGTTAAACACAATTCTCCCAACATAAATACATGTAATACATTCTTAGTTGTAACAAAAATATATATATTTTTTGTAAAGCTGCATATATACTGTACATATGTATACATACATACAGTACATGTATATGTGTGTGTGTGTGTGTATATATATATATATATATATATATATATATATATGTATAATCATTAATAGCACTTCACAGATAAATGTGAAATTGAAAAGTAAAACAAGCAAAAAAAAACTATTTTTTAATTATTTTTGTATGTGCATTTAGAACAATTGTATGTGCTTAAATGTGTCATATTTTAATAATAGTTCTTTTGTGAAATATCCTTTTTTATTTTAAACACTATTTTCATTTTCAACACATTTTATCAATAAAAATAAAATGACCATAACTTTTATTCCACCAAAATAAAATTTCTACATTTTGCCTTTTCAGTTTAAAAATTTTTTTTTTTAATGCATTTATACTGTGGTACATTTGATAGTGTTTACCACTTTTATATAATTTTTTGTTTAGCTTTATAGAGAATAACTGAATGCATCTGAACAGAAACACAAAACATCTGAACTCTGTTAGTCATCTGAAGTCACTTTCCAGTCACCTCTAAAATACATCAGATAATAACAGTTTGAGCAAATGTTAGATCTGCGATCTGAACCCTCATCGCACATATAGGGTTTCTGATGAAATTTTTCCCTTTGGTTACAGCAATCAACCCAAACAATTCCTACTCGAAATGAGAATGACATTTGAGAGAGACACATGTGAGCCTCTCGTAATTGGTTCAGGCGGCTATTTTACAAGGCGAAGATTTAAATGACATAATTCCCCGTCTGAAGATAAGAGCCGAGGGTTTAATTATGGCTTTATCTTACAAGGTACAGCGTCACGTCATCGCCTAGGTTTGTTTACCGCTGGTGATTTACTACTAAAGGCGGCCTGTTACGTGCTGATAAAGCACTCATTACACGCAAGGTCTCCAACACGGATAAACGATAACAACACCTGGAGTGGAAAGACGCGTCTTACTTTCAACTCAGATCCGGCAGACGTCACGTGTCTCGGTTACGCAGTGATTTGATTTTGCGTTTATTTATTTTTTGGCTTGTTTTTTGTAGACTGCTGGATGAAAGGCTTGCATACGAAGCCTGTGTGTCTGGAAACACTGTGATGTTGTGATGTTGTGCGGAGGCGGACGGCTGATCTCTGAAACAAATCAAATGACGTTTCGAGGTGGACAGTAATTTAATTTAATTGTTTAATGGTGGACCCACTTATTACAGAGGGTCAACAGCCCTTCATGTTGAATTGACGTACGGATGATGTTCTTTCTCTTGACCCTCAGCAGTGTTGGCGTATAGCTTAACAAAGTAACTGCTTATGTCAACAAAACATTCATTATTCATCCTCTTATCAATCCAAAACCTTACAATGGTTCCATAAAGAACCGTTAACATCCGGAGAACCTCTGAAGCGTCTTTGTGGTTTAAGAAGCCTCTTTCGATTATAAAAAGGTACAAGAAAGAGAGGGTTCTTTAAAAAACCTTAGAAATTCTTTGAAAGAACCATTAATTGGTAGTACGTCAATCACAAAGAATAAGTTTTAAGAATAGAGCGTGCTAGTAATGCACTCTGAATATACTTCACTATATACTGTTCAAAAATTTGCAGTCAGTAAGAAACACCAAAGCTGCATTTATTTGATCAAAAATGCATCACAAATTGTGAAATATAATTAACAGTTATCTATGTGAATGCATATTCAAATGTATTTTATTACAGTGATCAAAGCTTCATTTCTCACCATCATTACTCAAGTTTTCAGTGTATGCTGAATATGCTGAATGAGTGTTATGAAGCATTGCATCATATTGTAGTGGAAACCATGATTTTATGTTTGGAATACTCTGATGAATAGACAGTTCAAAAGAACAGCATTTCTTTGAAATACAAATCTTTACTGGATCAATTTAATGCATACTTGCTGAATAAAAGTTTTACGTTCTTTCAGATAAAAACATCTTACAGACTTAAACTGTTACACTTAACTGTGCATATATATATATATATATATATATATACAGTATATATAATTATATAATTGTTATATATAATTTTTCATGTCTCTTAACTGCAGTATAACTACTTAAAAATCCGAGCAGCGTGTACTTGAGGTATTGTTCCGGCATTGCTCTGGGTATGTTATATACCAGGCGAGATGAGGCACGTGATAGCACTGCTGGCAGCACGAGGAGAGAGGCACCTGCTGTGTTTTGCGGCTCGTCTCGCTGCCATAAATCCAGGATTGCGTCACTGAAAGCGTGTCCATGTGCAACTCTGCCAAACCGCCACATAATTGATTTGAGCCTGGATCTGTGCCGGTGGACACATGTCTTTGGTGACCACGTCCATGGTTTTGTTTGTACCTGCAGGACATTCATGATGTCTGGAGTCCACTCAGTGCTTTAGTTGTATTTTGCACAAAAGCTTCTCTGACACATGTCACCATTAACAGCTAAATTAAGGCTGTGCCATCAAAACCAATAAGAAAACCTCAGGCCTCTTCAGACAATGTTTCTGCATAACTTTTACTTAATTTGTTTTACTTTTTGGCTGATGCTATGCTATTTTTGATTTAGTTTTATATATTCCAAGTTCAATGTTTAAAAAACATTTAAATTTTATTTTATTTTACTGTAAACTATTTTGCCATTTTTTTTTATTTCTTTATAGTTCTTATTGTTTGTTGTTGTTGTCCTCTCTAGTTATTTCAGTAAAGTAAAAAATGATAAATAAATGATTTAATAATTTAAAATTAAAATAAAGAAAAAAAATGAATCAAAATTAATTGAGGATTATGAAAGTGCTATAAAATAAATTAGTATATATCATTAGACTGATTTAAAAATAGAATAAATATTAAAATATATATTAAGAATTATGGTTAAAAAAAAATATATATATATATATAATACATTTTAAGAATACAATTTAGAATTTGTATTTGTCTTTTAAAGAAGATGTATTGTATTTGTAACAATTTATTGATGGTTCTTCTTTTAAAAAAGCTGGTTAGGATGATATTTAATGATTATAAAGAATACAATCATTTTTGCAGTATGCGGTTGCTTTCAGTAAATCTGTGGTAAAGCTGGTTTGGCCATCATACACAGCATGTTTTATTGATACCTATTTGTCTCTGTGAAGTGTTACCCAACCCACCTGTCTGTCTGGACCGTCTAGCACTTCACAGAAGGACCTAGTTTGGAGCTGTTTTTGAGAATGTCTGACAGCCTCAGATGCCACAGATTCTGTAAAACAAAAGTATTGTAATCCAACAAACCCCTTGGTGCACATTCTGGCAGACATTGCTGAAAACCGGCTCATATTTTCATGTGCAAAATTAATGCAGCAGATTAAAAACCCCATGACGTCAAAATTGGAGTTTTCTGGCTTTAGCGTTGAGCTCATTTAAATGCTACTCCTACAAGATGACAAAATAGCAAGCAGAAAGTCATGACTCAATACTGTGTCTTGGGCTGTGCAAGCACACATAGTTTTTAATTTTATTCCTCAAGCATCAATTAATCGAGAAGTGAGAGTTTATTTTGCAAGTGTATGGCTTTTGTCCATGGCACAAGACTCATGTGACATGTGTTGCTCTTCAATAGCCTTTTTAATAAGAAATGCATCAATGCAGGAAAAGATGCACTAGTCAAGTCAATTCATTGAGAAACGAGGAATCTTAGCATGCGTTGAATGGTTTGTATATTTTATGTTATTGCAAAAGCATGACATTCTTGACGGCTCTGTTATTTTCCTCTTGCTGTTGAATTTATATTACGAGCATAATTGCTGCTGTGTTTGGCTTGAGCAGGTGTTATGAGAGCTGCTGAAGTCATACGGACAAAAGCGTTGTGTATCTGAAGAAATATTACTCATTCATAAACCCCAGAAAGAACAAAAATGGGCCGATATCACAGAGACCCGAGAGCAGATAAAACACAATCCCACTAATAAACTGCTAGAGCACATCAATAAAGCAGAATAAAACTTGAGTAAAATGAGAAAATACTCCAGATACGGTTCTGAGAATGTGAAATAGAGCTGAATAACGTTATTCAGAGAAAACAACACAAACACTCAAAAGGAAACATCAGAAACAGGCAATTTCTTAAAGCATAATTGTGGAGTTGTTGGAAATATCTGAATTATCAATCAATCAGTTTTATTTATATAGCGCTTTTAACAATACAGATTGTAGCAAAGCACTGAACATTATCCAAGAGGTGGACAGAGGGATGGTAATGTATAATGACAAGATTAGACAATTTATTTATTAAAGACAGAGATGGTCTCTGTAATCCAAACGAATCACTAGAAATCAGGTGTCCCCTACTAAGCAAGCCAGAGGTGACGGCAGCATGGACCAAAACCACATCCATGAGAGAATGGGGGAAAAAAAAACTGACGTGTGGCCAGGTATGGTTTCCCATTCTAGGAATTTGTGCTCTGCATTTAACCCATCCAAGTGAACACATACCCGGAGCAGCCAGTGGTCTTACCTCAGTCGTGGTATTGAAGGTGGAGAGAGAGCGCTGATTATTCACTAACCCCACCCACAATCCCTGCCAGACATGGGATTCAAACCCACAACCTTTGGGTTAGAAGTCCAACTCCCTATCCATTAGGCCACGACTGCTCCCGTACACATAGATGTGTATTATTGAGTTAAGTAAGCCAGAGTAAAGTGTCTTTAATCTAGATTTAAACTGACAGAGTGTGCCTGCCTTCTGAACAGTATTAGGTAAATTGTTCCAGAGAATTCGCTAAATAGGAAAAAGATCTGCCACCCGCAGTCGAATTTGATATTGTAGATATTATCGAATGGCCAGTTTGAGCAGTTTGAGTTTGTTTTGTCATCTGACCTAAAATTTGCAGACTGCAATATCTCATTCATGATTTTTTAGTACTCAGAGTATTTGATTACTCAAGATGCTTCTTTACATTTCAAGAGACTTAATTGATTAATTTCTTTATGTATTTCTATAAATATTGTTTCAGAGAAAAAATTCTTAAAGCATTTCTATTTTCCTTTTCTTAACCAGTACAGAAATACAAATCATGATTTATAGGGTTTCGTGAACACATGTGCTCTCTTGGTTCAAACCCATGATAACATGATCACATCTCATATTATTATGCATCTCTCTACAAACTGAGCTACCTGAATCACATGGCCGATAAAACAGTTCAAACCATTAATATGAAAATGTTCTGTTGCCCATGAATTTCACCGATATTGTAGAAATGGATCTATACCGGCGTATTAGTTGGAGGACAGGTTGAGAAATACACTTGATTAGTGATACACGATACAGACAGGTCTTACTACCTCTTCTTGCTTCTTGAGTAAATTGATCTTGTTCGCCGTGTTCTTGGTGAGCAGCTGGATGTGGAAGAGATCTAATTTGTGATTTTACTTCTTTCAGGTTTGTATTAGAAAGTGTTTTAGCCACATAAGTGTGCAAAAATGCCTAGTTTGTTTAGGCGGTAAGCATTAGCATCCGCCAAGCGCTCTGTCAGAAGAGATGCAGTTCTGTTTGAGGAAGAGAACGTTAATTAAAAAATATGTCACTCCCAAGTAGCGTTTGTTCACTACAAATGTCTTAACTGCTGATTATTTGCTCTGAAATCCAGTCAGCAAATGAGCAGTGAGCTTCGTAAGTCTTCTGAAAGTCTGGGAGCATTGCCACGGATGTAAACTTGCTGCACATCCAGCGAGCCGTCCTCTTTTTCCCAGCGTTCCCTTGCTGCATCCTAAATGAATTGAGTGTCGGCGAGCGATAGCGTCTTCCTCTACGGCTCCTCTGAGAGCGAGGCATGGAGGAACTGCTAACAAGGATGGTCTGACCACACTCATCAGAGAGATCTCTGTGCGCTGGAGAAAGAGCAGCTTTGTTATGCTTCTGTACACAGCTAGGCGGCCGCATTACAACTCCTCGCGTGCTTTTCACTCACTTTCCTCTTGGTGTTGCGTTTCACTTTTTATCCGCAGAGCAAAATAAATCAGTCCAGCTTCAAGCATATTTTTTCTTTGCAAGTTTACACAGTATTGTATCTACAGTATACACACACATTGCCATTAAGACTTTGCTGTCTGTACCCTGCGATTGTCACAAATTATTCTTTGATATAAAGAACAGTCAAAAGCACAGCATTTCTTTATAATATGAAGATTGTATACCCTGGCGATAATATTTAGTGACACTTTCGATTGATGAAATGCATCTTGCTCAATATAAGTGTCACGCTCCTCACAGTCAGCTAAGCCATCAGCAGTCACTGATCCCAGCACAGCCTCGTTCACTCACTCTCAGTCTCCTGACCTTAACTGGAAGCACCTGAGACTTATCACCTGCACAGGTTAAAAGCCTCTCATCCCAGTTAGTTGATGGCTGAGCTCAAGCTAACATCGCTACCTCAATGCCTTTGTCTGTTTGCTGTCTGTGCCTGACCAACGGATTGGAGTTTTGGATTCTTTGCTTGCCAGCATCTGTAAGCTTTTAACCCTCGCTCACCAAGCACCGAGCTCTGAGGTACACCAACCCAGTAAGAGACTTACCTTTATACTTACCTGTGTTACCTGGATGGGAAGGATGATGGCGATCAGGAGGTCGCTTCAGACTGTAGTTTATTACTCAGCATTACTCAACGAAGTTTGTCCGTTTACTTCATGCATACTTTCTTGGCATTATATGCTTGGTACAGCCCAGTCGTTATTTCTCTATTTTTGTAAGTCCAGCACATTTTTAAAACTATGATTCCATTGGATGCATCCATTTGTGCTGGACTTATGGAAATAACAAAATAATCGTGTCCCGGACACGAATAAATAGATGACATGGTAATTTTGTGATGTAGTCACGACCTGCTGTTGGCTTGATAAGTTCTGTTTAATAAATCCGGTGTTCTAATTACTTCTTGTCTTCTGAGTCTCTGTCTGTGCGTTACAATAAGTGTGTAAGCAATGTAATAATTTCTCTCAAAACCAACCCCAAACATTTTATATTGATTATATAAGACCAGCAATGTACTTTGTGTCAACTTTAACTGATGTATACTGCAAATAATAAT
>JAUCNO010000002.1:5057311-5078201 GCA_032353835.1 Enteromius viviparus | reverse complement strand
GAAATGGTAATATTGTGTATCTGGAATGAATTTTACATCTTTAAGTCCATCTCATGAAAAATCGGAGCAGAAACAAAAGTGTTGCGTTTATATTTTTGTTAAGTGTATTTAAAGAGGAACAAAATTTATGTTCATTATTTAAAAAAAATATGTCTAGTGCTTTGTTCATGTCTAGTGTTGGGTCATTAAAAAAAAAATTATAACTCTCACAATTTAATTTTCCTCAAATCTACAAATCGCCCAGATTTACCCTGGATTTACTATAGTGCACCATGGTATTGTGGCAGAAGTGTAAAAAAAAATTAAACAATGTAAATACAGGAACAAAGAAATTATATTAATACATTTATTCAAAAAGGAAAACTGGCTGTAAAAGTATAAAGAACAAATTTGAAGTGTGTTTTTTTTTTTTTTTTTTTTTTACCATGAAGAGTAGTTTTAAATCATTAATGAATGGTCTGATTTCTACAACACTCACATAGGAGCAAGAATCTGCCTTTAATCTTGAAAGAACTAAAGATTAGAAATTTATCAGGATAATTATTGATACATTGATAAATACGTTTCATCATGATGATAATGTTTTGGCCATATCACCCAGCCCTATGAATGTCAAATACTGTTACATTTTGAAATGCATTGGCGATATGACATGAGTTCTCACAATCTTATCCAGATGCTGTCCACAGTGTTGAATATCATCATTTTTGAAGATTGTAGGAATCAGTGGTCGATGTCACGGCCACTGCTTGGCTTGATTCTACTGAACGAGAAGGTATGAGTTTTTTTTATTCATAATTAAATTTTTTAAATCTCACAAAGGCTGCATTTATGATCAAAAACAGTGTAAAGGTGGGCGTACACGGTGCGTTTTTTTTTTTTCTTCTTTTTATTTATTTATTTTTGAGGTCAAACGAGCTCGCATGCGTTTTTTTCTGAGGAAATTTTCTCTTCTCGTATAGTCAAGGCTCGTATGGTGGGTGAGACGAGCAGAGTGACCTCACAAAAAGTTTTAAACATGTTTAAAAAACTTCAGGAGCTGTTGGTTGAAAGCGTGATGTGTGCTCTTGTACGAGACGATTTGTTAAGCAAACTAAAAATGACCAATCAGAAGCTAAAAAAGAGAGCCACAGAGGAAGAAAGATGAAGATGGCAGCACCACGGAGAATTTGGACTGTCTGACAAACTCGCTGAACTCTGGCAAGAACAGCAAGCGCTGTATGATATATCCAGCAGCATTTAAAATAATATAATAAATAGTATTAATCCATAAAACTGGAACTGTCAATATTGATTTAATTCTCTGCCCTTTAGCCGGACTCTTTGCCATGCCCTTCGTTTTCTTTTCTTTTCTGTTTTTTCGCAAGCCATTCCTACCACAAAGAAAAGGATCTCATTCTCAGAGTGCGTGTATTTGGCACAGAACTTTGTGAATGTGATTGCCTCTGTTTTCTCTTTGATTTCAGCACGTTTTAGAATCGTGCCGTGTACCACTGCGTCCGTAAACAATGTCACTCGTGACGTATGCGTGGCCAGATGGCCTTCCGACTGTCCGAATTCCAACCGCGTACGGCCGCCTTAAGACAGTAATATTGTGAAATTCAAAATAACTTTGCTAGTTGAATATAATTTTACATTTATTTGTGTGATGTGTAATTAATCCAGTGTCATGTGATCCTTCAGAAATCATTTAAACATGCTGATTTACATTGTGTTTGTAGTATTTTGCAGATTTGAGGAACAGCATTGTGAACAGTCAACCACCAGAAAAGCAGCAAGCCATGCACTTATGCTTCGAAAATCTCATGGAGGGCATAGAGAGAAACTTGCTGACCAAAAACAGGGACAGGTGATTCAATTTCCTGCAAATTCCAAATAACTTTTTGGGGGGACTTTTCAATTTATTCAGATTAAGACTGTTTAGTAACATTTTTTTTGTACAAGCTATCTCACATTCCTTAAAACTGCTGTCTGTTCACATAACCAGCCAGTGTTCAAAACTATCACCTTACTTCATCCAGATTCACAACGGTCAACTTAAATTAAGTGATGCGAATAGGTTTTTAAGGGAAATTCAAGCATGACACTGTCATTACGTCACGTTTGTAAACATAAAGAAGTTGTCCTGGCTACCAGGGGGGTATTTCAGAAAGCAGGTTATGTGACATACCCAGGTAAGTTAGTGGATAACCTCAACTTTCAGTTCCAAAAATGGAGGTAACTTTCTGGGTATGTATGTAACCATAGGAACGTACTCTCTGAAGATAACCTGCTTGGTAGCAGGTTATGTTCCAGGGTTAGTTTGTCTCAGAAGGTTACTGAGCATGGCATGCCCTTCTGATGACGATCCGGTGGACGTGGAGGCACAAATTATACAAAGTTTTTCACCAGAGAGAGTTATAAGACCGCGTATTGATGTATTTTCATTTTCTAATGGTTATTTGAAAGAGCGTTATCGGTTGTCAAAGGATTTAATTTAACATCTCTTGAGGTTCAAATTTGCTTTTTTGATTCATTGTAATGCTTTTTTTCTCAGTTGGTAAAAATAAACATGGCAGACTTATTACTGACTTCTTCAGATGACAATATAACCAGAAAATTCTTATTTGGGTTATATAATCCAAGACGCAAGCTAGAATCTGTGATCACGAAGTATAGGATTCGCTCCAGTGCGGTGACTGACAGCTACGCATTCACCTCGAAACATCAGATCAGGCTTCATCAGATCTTACCCTGGAGGTCCAATGCACTGCACAGTTTGGATCTAACCCTAATCAAACACACCTGAGCATGTTAATTAGTGGAATAACGATCATCACAGATAGGTGCGTTTTATTAGGGATGGAGCTAAACCCATTAAAGCTTGGATTAGATTCATCCACGCTGTAGCCGTACCAGAGCACAACCCACATAAGGAAGATAATTCTGCACACAGCTGCAATTCCGGGTTTCAACACAGATGGCGACATAGAGGCAAAATTCATGACCGCAGCTTTCACTACAAGTTTTAGAGTAGTAAACTAGATTGTATTATTCATTTATTTGCATGTATATGAATGTGAGGGGAAAAAATAAATGAATATTTTATATATATATATAAAATATATATATCTCAGTATACATTTTTAGCAAATTTTCTTGTTTTCGCAGGTTTACACAAAATCTTTCAGTATTTAGAAGAGAAGTCAATGACTCCATGAAGAATTCCACATACGGGGTAAACAGCAACGATATGATGAGCTGACATTCCATAGAGCACCAGGCCCTGCCCATGTGGCCCGGCCCTGACCCCGGCCCGTACTCCCACCCGCCCCTGGCCCGGCTGCTGGGGGACCACCGCTGCGCAAGCCTGCACTTCCCGCTCCCCAGTCCTTAAAAATACCCCTTCACACCTTCTCCCCCCACCCCTTTTTATAAATATAAATATATATATATATATACACACACATATAAATATATACATATTTTAAAGCCAGTTTCTAGAGGTCATTCTCGTCATTTGGGGCTCAAAGTCCAAAGAGAGAGACGAGGGTGCGGCTGGGGAATGGGTTTGGGGTGTGGGAAGGCACCAGTGTGGACTCTATAGAGTGAGCGGCACACCCTAACCGCTCAGAGGGATGATGGGAAGTGGGCGTCTGTTTGCGTGTGTGTTTGTGTGAGAGTGTGTTTGAGAGCATGTCTGTGGGAGAAAGGGTTAGGATGAGCTGGTATACATAGTGCTCTGCTTTTGCCTGCCTTGTATAGAAACACATAAGGAAAAAAAAAAGTGTAAATTTTTTTTCATAACATTTTCAACAATGTTTATAATGATTACGATTTAAGACAAATAATGAGTGTGATTGAAAACTTTTTACAGTCTAGTAAGTTAATGCAACTGTGCTGAAGTGTGGGTTTGTCTGTATGGAGAGTCGTTTATATCCGGGTGACGATGTGGGATTGAGTAGTGATTGATGGGATTGACACCTGTCCGCAGAGGGGCGGGATGAAGCGTCAAATAGGATCACAAGTTGTACATTTATTATTTCCCCCCCTCTCAAATTGACTCTGGAACACAAACGGGAGCTATGTAAATACACAAAACCTCTTGCGTTGACGTTTTCAGAAGAAATTCCGTTTTCCCTCAAATCTTAGGCATGAAGAAGTCTGTCTTGCGTCTACCTTTAGATCACATCCCCACTTCCTCCTCCGTTGCCGAGGATGTTCTTAGCTCTGTTCACCGCCAGCCTGGGAACGCTCCCTGAATGACCCCATCCTCGTGAGAAAATCTTCGGATAAAAGCACGCGTAACTTTTCCCCTTTGTCTCTGAAGGGTTCGATCATGCCGTCTGGATTTGATTTAGATAAAGTGACTTGGTTGTGGTGAAGTTGCTCTCTGAGCTTTCGTCAAACTGTTTTCCCTGCTTTTTAATCTCACAGGCTTCCAGTCTCTCGTGGCTTTATTGTTAATCTGGCGTTCCTCGGTAGTGGAGCCTATAGAATGTAGCCTTGTCCTTCAAAAAAAGAGCCTGGTACTGAGTCATCGTGGCAGGATCACTTTCGACAGTTGTCTCTAGCTTTAACCCCCCTTTTTTTTCTCCTCTGAATTCCAGGTTTATTTTAATAACAGAAAACGCATCCGAATATGGTAGATTTAAACAGGCCGAATGGAGTATATTAGCAACTTGTGCTACTCAACAGATGTTGCTGCTAACTGTTTGTGAAGAACTAGCTCATCTCTTAACCATGTCCAACACTCATGGATGTTCACTTTCTTTTCTTGGTTCCCTGATGTGAATGTGTTTTTTGGCGACTGTGTGTTGGGTCCATTGAGTGATAAGGTAGCTGGTTGAATTGTTTGATTGTTTGTTTGTTTGGATGTCTGCTACATATAGTGTAAGCATTGTGACTGCAAAATAAACATCATTGGTTTGTACTAGTATGTGCACAATTTGTGATCGCCACATTAGACTAAACAGTCATGGTTTTTAAGTCAACATGTTCAAATTTTATCCTTTTTGTAATAAACACTCCTATTCTTAAAAGCAGCAGGGTTCCCACGGTCCTAGAAAACCTGGAATTTCCTGTAAATCAAAGTCCTGGAAGTCTGCATTGAATGGAGTCTGCGCAATGTTTTATTGGATGTGTACATCAAAGTTTTTCAAAGGTGAACTTTAAACTTTAGCCTTCACATCCTATCTAAATCCTCAAAAGCAGGTTCTGGGGTGTTTGGTCTGGTCTATTTTGGCATTTAATTGTTTAACAATGTCATCAATTTATATCATATGGGTTGCAAATGCAAGTTTAACTTCAATGTAATGAAACACAGAAGCGTTTTTTCAGAGGCACATATATACTGTTATTTATTACAAACAAAAGGTGCTACACAATGCAAGAAAATCAAAATTGAATTAATAACCATCCAACTTTTGAGCACAAATGAGAAAAACTCCTCTTACGTTTACATAGAGGCAAAAATATGTAGAGACATTTATAGGTGTTTCTCGGCTGTTTAGCTTTGTGTAGGAAGATCTCCACACCAAGAAGGCAACTTCAAATATTAAGCAGTTATGATTAACTCTGATCTTTCTTCTGTTGTTTGGTTTTTGAATTGGCTTTGTGGACAAAGTCATTGCATCCTTCTTTGTTTCTCGCGATCTCAATGGCATAAAACTGGATTCTGGTTGCTGAAATGAAAAATGTAGGTGAAAATTAGTTTTTTTATTCTTAATCCGTTTCCTGTGCACTTGTATGATGTTTGTAAACTACTAAAAAAAAAGTGAAGGCATGGCATGACGTACCAAATATTGTGTTCTCCTCAGTGTAGTCCTTTTGACAGTCTAGACGTAATAATGTACCATAGTTGAAGTCCTCTACAACTCCTTCAAACTGGTTACAAAAGGGCCTCCATTTCTGTGGGAAAAAAATGGAGAGATGGGTTGACAAACTAGTTACAGATTAAATTTACATCGCGAGAGTGACGTCACGCACCTCTTTAGCGTCCGCTGCCTTCAGCAGGTCCGGGTCCAGAACTTGAATACTGAGGTCAGGAAAGGCTTCCCGGAATTTAGTATATATCTGCTCATCTGATTTAGTTAGTTTTAGAAATTTGGGATCGACCGAAGAAATAAGCTGTAGAGAAACAAACCAGTCAGTGAAGCAGGACGTCCAAACCATCAAACTGACAGGATAGATTGTGACATTCACTTACATTATAGTAAATTTCTGCGTGATTGTAGGCTTTCATAGCCCACATTACTTCTAGTTGGGCCTGATAGAAAACAAAATATGGTTGGTGTTTTGAAGAGATGATGCTTTTACAAATATTTAACTTTTCTTATTCTTTTGCAAATATCAAAACATCCCCACTCACATCATTTCCATATGCTTCTGCTGGAAGAGAGAGCGCATGCGCGGCCGCAGTGGCTCCTTCTACTCCCTGTGTATTAAAGACAAATAATCAGTTCAGTGGAAGATGTAACAGTAAAGTGTATTAATAAATCTATTAAATAAAACCCTTGCGATTACACAAAAGCTGCCTCAATATACTGACGTTAGCATTCATGTAACTTAACGTTATTCATCAACGCTGTCAAGTACGTTACACTTGTTGTAATATTAAAGTACTGAGCATTTTAAACCTGGATGACTATGAATATTAAGGATAATTAAATATGTAATTTTTGGTTTATTTAGTTAGTTTATTTAGTTTTGCCATATGCCCATAACATGCTTGTTAGCATGCATGCTAACTAAGATACGTACATGTATTTCTCTGGGATCTGTACGGTTATGAAAAAAAACTAACTTATATGAAAGCTTCGGTTTAATTAAGTACTATCACGTTATCATACAGCGCATTGTCTTTGTTGATAAGTTAAAATAATGAATTGCCTACCAAAGATGCAAGCACATCCCCCGTGTCCATGCTGACGCCTTTTGACCCGGATAAGCTACGTCATGACGACTGGTCATGTGACTTAAATGCGCTGTGTTGTTTTCTCTGTAAAAGAAAGTGCATTTATATGAATAAATATAAAATGAAACGATAAAAGGCTTCACTGCGCCTTCTAGTGGTTAGGGGCTCTTACAGCTATGTTGGTTGAAGTATATTTTTATCCAGTTAAATATATCTTGTCTTATTTAGAGGTGTCATGTTAGAAAACAGGTTTATAGAGAAATGTCATATTTACATAGACTGAATTTTACTAAATTACATTTTAAGTAAGTGGCTGCCCTTTGCCTTTTAATGGTTAGGCAGTTTTTCGACAGTGTTTTAGTAATAATTTTATCAATTATTTGGTCGCATTAAGCAAGAAAAATAATTCTAGCTATTAGTGTAGTATAATTAATGTCAAATTTCAAGATAAATTCACATAGAATGCAATTATCTGTCTAAGGCTATTAACAATAAGAATAATAAAAAACTTACCTACGGTATCCTCCCATTTCTTGTCGTTTAAAAAATATTTTTCTATTAGACTATCTTGTTTTAATCAGGTATCAGTTGTATCCTGAACATTTCTAGTTAAGAAAAATAAAATCTAAATTTAAGGCTTTGGTTTTTTTTTTTCAGAGGTAGCCAATTTAAAAAAAAAAAAAAAACGTCATAAAAGGCGACCTAAAGTTTAAATAATATGAAACTTTCAAAACCAGGGAACTCAGGAAAGGATCAAACACATATTCATAACTCTTATTGGCCATTCGCTGTATTAAAAAAATGTTTCACATTTCGTTCGCACATTTCCTTCTCAGTGGTTGTAACGTACAGAAAGCATTTTGGGGATTATAACCGCGTTACGAGTCTGCTGACCGCCAAAGCCACTGTGGTGCTTCAAATGCTGTCTAGGTAGGCAGCGCAGTGAGCGCGCTAGTGTTTGAGACACGGCCAGTGTGGCACACGCACATGAACGCGTAATCCACGCAACGATCTTGAGTGAGTGTTTGAGAGATCTTTGAATTTCTGCATCTCCGGACGGAAAGGCCAGAATACACCGCTGCTTTACAGTCTCAGGTACGATTAGGCGACATGTTTATTTCTCATCACAGATCTGGGATGCAGTGCAGGCTGTGCAGATAATATGGTCAAGTTACAGACGTTTATGGATTTGCGGTCATCGTTTGCTGCCGTTTGATATGCCTGCTGGTGTGTTGATGGATGTATTTGTGAATATTTTGCCTTAGTAGATCCTAAGCATCGGTAGAGGTATTGTGGCATACAGAGGCATCATCAGACACTTGTCCTATTACATGCACAGAACAGTCTCGCGATCTCTAGAGGACAATTATAGCTTTATGTGTTAAATGTCGAATCTGGGTTTAAAAGGCCCGACTAGAACATAAAATGTGTATTTAGGCCACATGACCTTCAACAAAATCTTTAAGATCTTAAAGAAGGCATGTATTCTATACGGGCCTGTCCTAACTGTCCTGTTCGCGTTATTATGTATGACTCGAGTTATATAATTAGCATTATTTGCGCAGTTTGCGTTCAAACCAATTATATTATGATTCAGTTCAATTTCGCACGCATATAAACGTTTTATTTATTAATTTATTTAATGGCGAGTTACATTTTCCTTTAACCGAAACAACATACAGATAAAAAAAAACGGAGTAAAATAAAGAAACGAAAGGAAAACAGCAACAGTCTCATGCTGACACTGAAGACGCGTCCCCGAACAGCTGCGCGTCCCCGCTGCTTCAGTGTTTTCCTGTCAAAAGCAACAGGAAACTAACTGCTTCCTTCAGTCCTGCAGTTTCTTCTTTGAGGAACACTTGTTTTTTATTATAAACAAAATAAATTAAATATACTATTATTGTTAATATTAAAGACTTAGATTTAGATTTTTAAAAGCGTATCATTGTTAGAAATTACAAGTGTTGGATTAATAGCTACAAGCAGCTCTGATTTATATTTGTTGAAATATTCATCAAAGGAATGACTGCAGACAAAAACAAAAACATTTCCTCATGATCATGCACTCTGAGGTGACAGCATTGATGGTGGCAGTGAAAAGACTTTCTCATCATCAGATGAAAGCCTCTCTCAGTGGTATATTTCCTTCTGGTGTGTCCACCTGTAGCGAAGTAATGCTGTGGGCTTATTTTGAGTTCCCTGTGGCATTCGAGAGACTATTTAGAACATGAAGAAGAGTCATGATGGTGCATAATCAAACTTTGAAGCAGACCGAATGTCTGTTTGATATTATAAATCACGTTAGACAGCAGATGACGTCTCTTTCCTGTACTGTTTTGGTTAGATTAGATTTACATGGAAGATCAATGCTACAGTCACATTTCGTTTCTACCCAGTGTTCTATTCTATCCTTTTCTATTTAGCTGTTTTAGGCCTATTCAGTACCATTCTGTCTGACTTATATGCATTCGAGTACATATATTCAATTCATTTTTACTGCCACATTCTAATAATTCTATTTTGCATGTTTTTCATTCAGGGCTATTCTGGTCTAGTGTAGTCTATTCATAATCTCTAGTCTAGATCTATTCCATTCTACTCTATTCCATTCTGTTTTTCTATTCTATTTTATTTTACCGTATTTCACTATTCTGTTCTATTCTGTATGGTCTAGATCAATTCCCTTTTTTTTATTTGTTCACATTTTACTCTAATCTATTGTATTGTACTCTATTTTATAGTAATTTTTAGGATATGACTATTCTGTTTTGATATTAATTCCTGATTTTGCCATTTTCAGGATAATGCTATTCTTTCCTGTCTGGTTTAGTTCTATTCCCTTCCATTCTATTTTACCGTTTTTAGGACTTTTTAAGAATATTTCTATTCTGCTATTTTATATTCATTCCAGTCATATTCTATTGTATTACATTTTTCAATTTTAGAACAGGACTATTGTATCATTTTGTTTTCCCTGTTCTGTTCTGTTCTATTCTGTTCTGTTCTGTTCTGTTCCGTTCCGTTCCGTTCCGTTCCGTTCCGTCTGTACTTTGCTGTCTGGTCTAGATCTATTGCTTTCTATTCAATTCTGTCAAATTATATCCTTTCCCGACATAAACATTTTATTTTAGAGTTTTTAAGGACAGGACTATTCTATTCTAGTCCAGTCATTTCTCCCTGTCTGGTATAGATCTATCCCTTTCTCTCATGTTCTTTTCTGTCATATTTTTCTATTCCTTGCTGTCATGCTCTATCCTTGACATTTCAAATACAGAACTATTCTATTCTGTCATATTCTATTTATTCATTTCATATTCTATTCTATTCAATTTCACAGTTTTAGGACTATTCTATTCTGTTCTGGACTACTGCATTCTATTTTGTTCTTGGTTATTATAATCTCTCCTATTATATTCTCCTCTATTCTTATCTGTCGTATTATATTCAGTTTGGTTCAATTCCACTTTTTTAATCTGTTCTTTTCAGTCCTAAAACTGCAAAAAAGGCTGTAATATTTTGCGTGGGACAAAATGTGGTGGAGTTGTTATAATGCACTTTCCGGCCGTTGATGTCTCCTGTCATTGGGATTGCTGTTAAGTGATTCACTAAGAGTGGGAACTGAGAAGCATTGCAGGTTTAATCAATGGAACACTAATCTGACTGAACAAATCCAGCAGTCAGTCTCTCCGCTGGTCTGATCTTCACAAGCTTGTTGACTGAGCTAGGCGAGACAAACCAGAGCTCAGCTAAACCCCCAGGCTTATGACCTGGATAGCACAAGATGCGGAATAAAGCTGAGTGTGGAATAAAGAAACATGGCTGCCCAACCACGTGCAGCACATCAGAAGAGATGGGGAGGAGTTAGGAAGAGCTTGTTTTCTAGGCCGGGATGTGCAGCATGGCCATTGTTCTATCATGAAAGATCTTCAAGAGCAAGACTTCCTCAGGCTGTTTGTGTAAAGCTCCAGAGCTCCTCCACTTCTCACATCATGCTCCCAGCGGAGCAGCAACAAGGCCTCACAGAGGTAATGGATCCTGTATCCATCAGCGTTGCTTGGTGAATTTGCGGAGTAGAGCGTTGCCCTGGTGACGCAACCGACGGGTCTGATTGGGCGTTGGCTGCTCTTGGTCTGCTGAGATAAGTGCATTTCAGTTTGGGTGGAGAGAGAAGTGGGTGGGGTCTTCAAGGCAGCGTGTAGAGAGAGAGAGAGAGAGAGAGACGACGAGGACTGGGGAGAACAGGAGTGAAATGACAGGAAGTCTGTATCTCTCAGCGTAGGATTTCCTCTTCATCACAGAGCTGGAGCAGAGGTGGAATCCTGGTGTGTATTGTGGCTTGTTTCCTTTTAGACTGCGCTTGTGATCCCTTCCTCATTTTTTTTTTCTTTTTATGACGCTATGGATTTTTCGGGGCTCGTTCCTGTGCAGTTTATGACTTGAATAAGCAATATAGTTATTATTTATTTCATATTTTTCAGTTTACTACCATAAATGGAACCAAACCAAATTATTATTTAAACGTTGTGCCTGGAAGTATGCCTAAGATGGTCATTTTACCTCAATAGCGAAGATTTCAAATTCATCTTCAGCAAATCATTTTCATATCAGTACTTTTGTCTTGTCTTCCAGTAGAAAAAACATCTTAACATAAACAAGAGTAATTTACACAAGAAGCAAAAGCGTGTCTGATGCACACATACTGATTAAGAAAATGATTTCCTTGCAGTGAATAGGACTCGTATTCCCTGACTGCTTACTCATGCAAGCTAAAACTCCTGTCTGATTGGAGATAAGGGCTTTCTCTGGATCTCATGAGTGCGTAGCCTTGCTTCCTTATTAGCACGCGCTGTTTTCTCTAATGCTTGCCTTGAAGCAGGTCCATTAACACAATGTGCTGTCTTAGAGGAATGTTAGTAATGGTAGATCATAAGCTTCTCTCTGGTTGATCAGCATGTTTTGTGGTAGTGCGTGTTTTTATGCTTCTACATGCGGTTCTTACGTTCTCGATACAGTTATACAATAGAATGGATGAATGTTAAGCTCTTCTACAAACGATAAGCGTATGGATAGTAGTAGCAGCAGCATGTTAAAGCCTGCCAGTCACCATTAATTATATATTTGTCATTGCTTGTTGTTTTTAATTGTTTATTTTATCTGTAGGTAAGCTACCAAAGTGCTGCTTATTTTGATTTAATTGTATTTATTAATTTGTTAATATTAGGATTAATATTAGTAGTTAATTTCAATGTTTACTAATACATTATTAAAATCCAGAAAGTATCTGGTCATCTTATTAAATGGATCTGAGCTAACAAAGAATACAAAAACAGTTAACAAAGATTATACTAGACAATGCATGCTAGTCAATGCATCAGCTAATGTTAACCAGGAGAACCTTATTATAATGTGTTACCATTTCCTCTCTAGGATAGTAGTTAACACATGCTCATTCATACTGGTTGAGGTCAATTTCACTACTAGTTATGAAGTAAAAATGAAGAATGTAATTGTTTTTCAACTCTGAAACAACATTTAATGCTAAACTGTTGTATAAAGTTGACCAAGTTCTTCATATAAGACACTTGTTAAATCATTATCTCAACCTTTCTTCGTATTATTCATGTTAATTATTTAAATTTATTGATTTAACACAAAAGATTATTATTATATAAAAAAATATTTTGTAATATTTTAGTGGTGTGAAACGATTAATCGTGATTAATCACATACAAAATAAAAGTTTTTGTTTGTATATATGTGTATGTTTTGTGCAGCATTATTATGCATGTATAATAATATTTATTTACATGTCATTTATATTGATAAAATTTATATGATATAATATATTTAATATTTAAAATAGAAATGTTCTGAAATATATACATGCATGCGTGTGTATTTATATATGCATAATAAATATACACAGTACACATACATATGTAAACAGTAAACAAGTTATTAAAAGTTAATTAATTGGCGATTAATCGTTTGACAGCGAAAAAAGTAATACTAATCAGTATTAAAGCAATGATATTATTTATTTAAGATTAAACAATTAAATGCATACAAAATAAAAGTTTACATAATATGTGTGTGTAATGTGTATATTTATTATGTGTATGTATAAATACAAACACACATGTATATATATTTAAGATAAATATGTAATGTTTATATATTAATTATATTTATATATATATAATATTAAATATACGAATATTTAAATGTGTATACATGTAAATATTTTCAGGTTATATACTGTATGTGTGTTTCTTTATACACACACACACATATTATGTAAACAAGAGCTTTTATTGTGGATGTTATTAATCGTGATTAATCATTTGAGAGCACTACTTTTAACATTGTCTCAAGACATTGAACAAGTCTACTGACCAGTATTTCACCAAAAGAAGAGAGATTTGCAGTTGTGGTGCTTCATTTTAAAATCAAATCTAAATGGTGCCTGGTCTCTGCTGTGTGTTTTGAGGTGATGTGTGCTATCAGATTCCTGCTGGAACAGCAAATGGCTCGGTTTTAAGGTTACCTCTAATGTGCAGCACAGCACAAGCTACAGCAGATAAAATGTGTGAAATCTCTATGCAGTAGGAAACCGGATAGTAAGAATCATACAAATGCAAATACCCTCACAGATGCCATGTAATTATTGCAGAGCTAAATTGTCTCTCAGCGTGTGAATGACCAGTAAATCAAACTTTATTTGAGCCTGGTGTTCAGGGACTCTTCTTAGCCAGATTGAACTTGAATTACAGACAGCTTGATGCACATGGGTCCCTTCATCTCAAACACAGGCCATTTACATTGTGCTCTTAGGGTGATCACTCATGTCAGTATAAGGAGGTGCCGAGGGTCTCAGTACAGCGTCCTTCACGCTACAGTAAACCTGACCTGAGCTGATCGCTAACCAGCAGAGACAGCCAGCTGTGGCTGAGGTCAGGCCTGGGTGCAAAAGATGAAGCCAATAGTGATGTTTGGTGCTATAAAAGATTTCTGTCTCACCGGCTTTTTGTGTCAAAGTATTGTGTAAAGAAAAAATTGAGGTTTTGTCTTTAGAGTAGTCAAAAAGGAAGGTAAATGGGAATAATAAAAGCACAATGCCTAAAATAAAATAAAATGTATATGTTTTTATTTCATAATATGACATTTTATTAATTTATATAGCTCTTTGACGATGTCAAATCAGCATTAATAAACAGGAAAATAACTGTTAATGTTATACAATCAATCAGTTCTTCAAGTTCAACTGTAATGGAGCTGTACAGAAGATTTTAGTGTCATTTTTCAACAGAATTATTTGTCATTTATTTACTTCAATAACCATGTCGGTGTTGTCCAGTGTAGATTTCTTTTCTCCTCCTATTATGTTGGTGCAGTTACATTTATAATATTACTGAATATTAATTGTTTCTTAAACCCCAACAGAGCTAGTGAAATTAGCTGTAATTAAAGTAATAAATTGATAAACTGAAATAAATTGAAACTTACTCAACTTAATCATACTGAAATAGATCTAAATAAAAGCTAAATATAAATGTTAAATAATAAAAAAATATATTAATAATAAATCGTCGGCTAAAATGAAATGAAACTGAAAATATAAATGTAAATGATAGTTCAGAATATTAATAAATAACAATAGTATATGAAAATAATGCTACAATAACACGATACAGAATCTCTTTTCATGGAGATCCACAGACAGATTTCATCATAGTTGTCTCTACATATTAAACATTACTATTTTATTAGGAGTTGTGAAAATTGTATATTTGAATTTTATTACAGTATTGAGTGGAATTGTGCATAATATAGTGCAAGAAAACCATTAAACAATAGTTTTATTTTTTAGGCATTTGGATTTAAGATGAAAGATGACCCAGATTTTTCTTTTTGAGATTTATAAACGCAATGCATTTCCCTTGACATTTTGTCTCTTCTCCCCTGAAGCAAGACATGAGCAGTCAAAACAAAGCGGAACAAAATCCTCTCGCATTACCTCAAATGAACTCCCAACTCCTGCAAATCAAAAAGCTGTTTTTGCAAAAAAAGAGCATCTTTGTCAACTACTTTAATGCAAGGAAATGGATTCAAAACGCCTTGAGGCTTGTATCCTGCTCAGAGTGTGTTACTTATGCTCTTTTCATAAAATATTTAAGGCTCATCCTTATATGAAATTGAAATGACTGCAATTCTAATTAACACATTAACTATTGCCTACCCAAGACCATCTGTACTGAGTGTACTATGTTTTCTGATGCTGGATCTAGATAAATAATGTGCTCAGTTATAAATTCTCTGCTCATGCTGAAATTGGGTGAGCAATCATGATGTCACTTTTCCCCTCCCCCACATTAACAGGATGCCGTTCATGCATCTAATGAATTAACATGTCATTTCATAAAGACACGAGTCCACTGATCCTTTTAGGAACAAGACCATTTTTTACGTGCCTTACCGCACGTTTGGCCAAAGTTTCAAATAGAAAGTCCACTGAGTGACGCTGAAACACAGGTTCAATATGTGAACCCCAGCACATTTTTATTATGTTGATATAAGTACGTATTGCGGCTCTTCAGAATTGAAATATCTGGGGACTTTCACTAAAAGTTAATGCTCGATTATGTTGGAAATATGTCCTACACCAAATCCAACCCTAAACCTACCCGATAGCGTTAACAAATGCAAAACATATATAAAAACACATTTGTTGGTACAACCATGGCATTTTAACCTCCTTTTACACAGATTTAAGGTGGAGCTCCTCAAATCTCTAGTGCGTCTCTGTACTCCGGGAGCTACCAAACAAACCTACAGTCTATGAAAAACCATAGATATGAAGCTGGATATGTGATGCGAACAATCAAAAGTATCAGTTTTGTCAGAATGTTTTGTGGAAAAGTATTGTTTCAAGGCTACACTTTATTAATCGAAACTCTGTAAATTTGTGTGAAAAGGAATAAAAGGTGTCAGAGTGTTACTACAGTACCTTTCCCCCATAAAACGGATGATTTGCATCTGTGGAATAAGCTTGTGATGAGTGTATTGTATGAGTGTTACATGGTGGGTGTTGAACGCTCTTAGTGGGAGGCTAATTAAATGGATCACATCAGAATGAATTTCAGGATCGTTCCGTCTGCTGATGTGAGATCTTCACAATAATGGTTTGGCAGGCTGTCGTTTCAGCTCTCATATTTCTAAAACTGTGAAATATTTTTGTTATATTCCATTTCCAGTTTTACGTTTGCAAGAAAATGTGAGTGGTACCACAATGATGGGTTGTTGAGGTGTGATTGCAAAGCCATTGTTTTGTGGTTGCTAAGGTGTTCTGAGCCATTGTTAGCACATTGCTGTGGAGTTGCATTGTTATAGAGTTTTATGGATAGTTGCTAAGTCAAAATAAGTAAGTATACTTAACCCTTTGGAAAATATTTGACTGCATATAGTTTTCCCTTAAAATGTCTAAATATAACAACGTTTATGAAGATTTGACTATTTTCATGAGAATAAATTGGTAATGGCCCCTCTCTGGTAGTCCTAGTGTTAATGAAGAATTGTTTTTTTGTTTTGATTTAATGAAAGATTGATCAAAAGTAAAATTCAAATAAAAAAAAATAAATAAAAATAACCTCTTTTGAAAGTCATGAAAGAATCCTGAAATGTATTATGGTTTGCACAAAAATATTAAGCAACACGACAACACGATATTATTGAGCAGCAAATCAGCGTATTAGAATGATTTCTGCAGGATTATGTGACACTGATACTGTATATTGAATATGTTTTAAAATATATTAATCTAGAATTTGAAATTCTAATAATATTTTACAATATTACAGGTTTGCTGTATTTTTATTTAATAAATTGGGCCTTGGTGAGAACTGAAATAAAAAAAAAATCTTGCAGACCTCAAATTAAATAGTGGTATAAATAATAATAAAGTGAATCATATTTAATAATAATACATTTCTTGCAATTTTAATAGTGCTGTATTATATATTATATTATATTTATAATATAAATATAATATAAAAAATTTATATATATATAAAAATATATATACACATATACATTTTTATACTTTTATATTGGATGCGATTAATTGTTTGAATGCACTAAATTATATTAAATAAAAAAAATTAATTCAAGATATTCTCTGAAATAAATCATAATGTCTCATATTTTTCATTCTCAAATCCTTTGTAATAATAATAATAATAAAAACATTTTTACTGAAAATTTGATTTAAATACTGCTAGCTAAATTAGTTAGCCTTAACGCCACTTTTAGCATGATCTTTTAGCATATCTAAATATCCAGCTAATAATTCATTATTTATAATACTTAATATACTTCTGTTTTGAATTCATGTTTGGCCTTATTGTGCTTTTTTGCAGATCTGTGTAACTGGAAGAAGAAAGAAGGGAGTTTCATAGTTTACCTCGGCCATGCAGAAGGTAATGTATGCAGATGCTATCATGCTTGATTTTTTTATTGTAATTTTATTTCAAGGCTCATTTCACCTTAAAGCCATTTTTGCCACAAATCCACAATCTCCTAACAGTAGAATTTCCAAAATGTTTATTTCTTTCCCCTCATATGATATGTGGATACTAACCTCTATATTGTCTTTCTGTCCAAGTAAACCCATTCAAGTACGATCAGATCTACAGTGGGGTTTTTTTCACTTAGTGAGAATAGAAGGGGGCGTGGCTGAGTGACACACATCATCAGTTTGATTGATGACATTACTCATAGTTCTCATTTTTCACTAACGACACGTCCCTGGATAGTAGCAGTTAAATGATGACCTCTGGCCTTTTTGCTCTGCTCTCTCCCACCGCAGGCAGGGACGGCCCCGTCCTCCCGGGGTCCCAGTGCTCCTGGCTCCCCAGCCACTTCGATTGTTGTAAGTAAAACAGATAACACATGCGTTCTGTTATCTGCCATGAAGCACATGCTCGATATCCCAGTTCCCAGCTCGTGAGGCATCTCAGAAGACAAGCACTTCTTTGACTCAGCCTCTCTCTTTCTGTCTCCCCAAAGGCACGAATGGACAATCAGGTCATTGGATACAAAGACTTGGCCGCCATTCCCAAAGACAAAGCCATTCTTGAGGTGGAGCGGCCAGATCTGATGGTGTACGAGCCGCATTTCAACATCTCAGCCCTGGATCGGATAGGTCTGTCCAGGAGCAGAGAGGTCAGAGAAGAATGAGCTTGTCTTTGTTTTATTGTACCATTGGGAAGAATTTGAGAAGCTTTATTGTACATTTTACTACTTCCGCTTTAAGTGGAATCAATATATGTGTTTTGGCAAATAGGAAGCTGGTGAGATGTAAGTTTAATGCTATTAGTCCAGCTTTGTTATGCGTGTGAAATCATTTGTGTGTTTGTTAAAGAGCCACTGGATGTTGAAGACGATGCATGTATGTGTGTGTTCTGTTTTCTCTCCTTGTCTCCTCCAGAGATCAATGTCTCCTCATTCTATCTCGCCCCCTCCTTCCCCCGAGGTGAGCCATCAAGCCTCTGACGACTAGGACTCTAGGACACTAGTCACCAATCACTAGCTTTAACTTCACTGTACACTTCCTGAAGACGCTGCCTCTTTAAATGACTTTCAGTTTCAGAATTACATTTGACAAAGCCAAAATTTCTTTGGTTATGTGTAATTCATGTTAATTAATAATGTTAATAATTACTTTTCTAATTGACCATGATATGAAAATAATTAGCAGCATATTGTATCGTTACAGAATTGTAGTGATTTAATTTTTATTCATTATTATTATTCCTACTAATTATATTATATCGTATTATACTATTTTTTAAATATTAAATAATAATGAATACTATTAGTCATTCAAATTTATTAATCATAATACTTAAATTGTAGTCCTCCTCCACTAATTATTATTTTGTACTTATTATTATTAATTATAATAGTACAGTATTTGAATTCTGTTGTAATACTGAATATAAATTAATATTATTACAATTTAATGATTGAATGATTTATTTTAATTGTACTAATTCACATTATTTAGTTTAAGCCAGAAGTTTAATATTATTTATTTGTAATTAATAATTTTTAATTTTATACTATTCAATATAATTTTTTATTGTAGTATGTATTTTTTATATTGAATTAATATCCGTAAATTATACATATATGTATTTAATCAAATATTTATAATCAATTCTATTAATTCTAATTCTATTTTTTTTTTTTTTTAAAAATGTATTCTTTCTTGAAAGATATGGTAATAAATGAATGGAAATGAATCATATGAAAAGATATAAATAATGTCATTATTAATTCTAATACGTTTAAGCAATGTTATATATTATAGAATTATGTTGTAATGCTGGTATATAGATCAATAATATTATTACAGTTAATAATTATTTAATTTAATATAAAAATGTATGTCTTTAATTTATATGATTATTGTGCAGTCATATAAACAATATTCAGTGAATATCAAAATAAATATCCTCTTTTTATCCACATTTTTTAGCGTTTCTCTCTCTAAAGAAAAAAAAAACAGTTTAATTTTGATATTAGCTATATTGGTTATTGGCAATAACATTAAAATTATTCAGCATTTTGCCCTAATGAATTTTAATGTGATTTATTTTGCATTTATTAGAATTAATACTCTCTATAATATTACATTGTAGGATTCTAGTATTTTTTTATATTTAATATTAATCTGAATTCATACTATTACAGAATATATGTATTATTGCGCATTCCCAATGAACTACATTGAGACTAACTAGAACACCGAACAGTGGAAGCAAATGGCATTCTATAAATTCTGACCACCCTTAGCATATTTTACAGTAAGACATGTGTTTGCATCATCATATTTATTGATGCTGGCGGTGAAATGTGATGGTCTGGTGTCTGGTAACATGCTGAGTGTTTAAATTATGCCCACTCTTTAGATCAGGATTGAATTGTGTATTTATGTCACCATAATCAAGTGCATGTTGATTAGCATAATAGAAGGTTTATTTGGTTGACCTGTTGCTTCAGATATTTGCTTCAAAAGAGTCCAAGGAGTGGTCAGAGCAGGGCTCTCCAGGAGGCTCCAACATGGGCTCCACGGTGCAGCTCCGCAAAATCAGCCCCGCTTCCAAAGGGTCCATGCAGCACTTCCACAGACCCGGTACTTCACAGCACACTAACACCTCTCACAATCACTCAGATCTGTGCCAGCTGTAACTCTACATCTACTTTTATGTTTCAGACAGTGGCACCAACATCTATAAGAAACCACCGATTTACAAACATGGTATTTTTTCTTTTATTATTTATTATAGTTTTCTAGTTGGTGATCTTCAACCCACTCTCACGTGGGATTGTTGGTTTTTCAGGGTGTATTAAAAGCTGAACCGGTAACATGGTGCTGCTGATGTGTTGATGTTTGTCTTTGTCCTCAGACGGACAGACGGGAACGTCTCATAGTAAACATGATGTCATAATTGAGTCCTCCAAGTTCCCAGCAGCCCAGCCACCTGACCCCAACCTGCCATCGAAGATAGAGACTGAGTACTGGCCCTGTCCACCCTCTCTAGCCACTATGGGTAAATAATCACCAGCCTCATATTCCTGTAGCCCCTCCCTCTGTCACATATGATTGGTCCAAACTTCACACATAGCTGCATACAGAAGTGAATTGTCCCTGATACTATTGCAGCTTTAGAGAAATGTATTGATTATTATGTAATTTTAAAGTATTTTAGAAATTATAATTGATTTTAAATAAAATTAAATAAATGTAAAACATTTTAATGATGTAGTCTTTCCACTGATTTCTATATATTTAAATTATTAGGGGTGGGCATAGATTAATGAAATGAATCTAGATTAATTTTGATTAAAATTGCTCATTTGAATTCTGCCAAAGGCTTTCAAAATATGTGTTCTTCTTAAATAGTGACTGAAAGTAAAGCCCTATTCGGACGG
>JAUCNO010000002.1:5019828-5047796 GCA_032353835.1 Enteromius viviparus | reverse complement strand
GCGATACGAACCGAATCGTGGGTCAAAAATCGTGAAACGAACCGAATCGTGGGTTTGGTGTATCGTTACAGCCCTAGACACGAGTCATTAATGACAGAATTTATTTTTGAACGAACTGTCCCTTTTAAGATTTCTGCTCCCATCTTGAGCTCATAGAGACATGTCCTTGACCTCCTTGCGTGTGTATAATATTTGCTTATTTTTCTGCAACATTCTCCAATATTTTCATTTTGGCCACTTACTGGATGATGTCACTGTGTTTGCTTCAAATGTTTGTCTTAATGTGTTTTGTCTCTGTCTTCAGTGTGTGGAGACGTCCATGGGCAGTTTTTTGACCTGATGAAGCTGTTTGAGGTTGGGGGTTCCCCTCACAATACACGCTATCTATTTTTGGGAGACTATGTGGATCGAGGCTATTTCAGTATTGAGGTAAGTGTAATGTTCACAAGTTATGTAAAATGGAGTTAAGTGGTAAACAGCTGCGTTTCTGTGTTGTAATGCCTAAAAAAGCAGATTTAAAGCAATGCTACTAGTTGCTATCAGTGGCATACAGTCTATTACCATAATAAATGATCTCTGCTTACTCCTCACATAAAAATGCATGTACAGTAATGCATTTACAATAGAAGTCTATGGAGCAAAACAGCTTAACTGGAATATGACTGGTTTAATTGATGCTGAGAACACAACCTGAAATACATACCAAGTTTAACTACCCACGTTTCTGTAAAAAACGTTACAAATAGAGCCAAATCTGTTTTGAATCCAGAGCATTTTTTTAAAAAAGGGGCTAGTTTTGAGTTAAATGTCTTCATAATCTCTATACAAAGTCTTTTGAATCTTCGGGGCCTTTTGAACACGTCTTTGTCGTGTGAACACATCTTGCTCATTGTAGATACTTGAGACATTCAGATCTAATATAACTTGGCCTTCAGAGAATGCCATGTGGCAGTGCATTTCAAACAACCTCTGTTGTACCAGCATGCATTGTGATGATGCAATCAGCATGTCATCCCTGCCTGTAACACTGTATCATCATTGTAAAGCAGGCACAATGAAGAAGCAGATGGCATTAAGGGATTATTGATCCCGCCGTCCTGCAGGCAAGAGAACGCGCTTCTCAACATCGAATTACGTGTGAATTGTTACAGAAATCGGCTGGTCCGGTTTATCAGCTGACGTCTTTTCAAATAGTTGGCCTTGATGTCTGATGTCACTGGGCCAGCAAGCGCGAGTCCTCAAAAAGCTTCCACCTCTGCACCACGCTTTGGTTGCAAAGTTCAGGGACGGGAGAAATGTCATGGTTAAAAGAAGCGGTGTAAGAGAGCGGACACACCGCTGCTCAATACCATCAAACACAGCTGAGGGTCCGGGGCCACCGGCCACCTGAAACGCATAGAAAGAGATCGTGTGTGTTTCACAACAAAGGCCATGCTGAGTTCCTACTCCCTCCCTGGACATCACAGACCACAAAGCCCTGAACTTCAGTCATCCGCCACACCACCTGCTAATGCCCTCTGACTGGGACGCTGCAGTCATCAAACGCTTTCGTAGGTTACACCTCCAGACTTCGCCCCACCCTGACACCCAGAGCTGTGAGGCGAACGCCTCGTTTTCAGTGCTTCTGATGAAACGGACAACTCCTGGGACTGTTTAATGATAACTGCAACTTCAACGCATAGTATCATTCCTTAGTGGATGAAGAAAGAAATGTTTTCTGCAGATTAACACCGAAATCCTGTTCCCTGTTAAGCAGTGGTGTTTTGTGAATAATAGAACCATGTGTGAACTGTAAAACCTTGCAGGCGTTAAATGGGATAGTGGAGATGATCTAATGGAGCACAGAGGGACTGCCAGGTTAAGATTTGAAGCAGACATGAAAAACTTTAGGCTGCTTGCTTACAGAGTTTTACGTTGAGTGATGATATCAGAAGTGGATGTGAAAAGATTGAAATCGTCATCTTGCTTAACACAGGAAAGTGTTCTCTGTCTGCACAGATGTGTTTGTGGTTCAACATTGCACATCAACGTAAAGGGTTACTCCACTCCAAAATGAAAATTCTGTCATTGATTACTTACCCTTGTGTCGTTTCGAACCCATATGACCTCTATTTATCTTCAGAACACTAAAGATATTTTTGATGCATTGTGAGAACTCTCTGACTTTCCCGTAGACAGCAATAAAATTACCACGATTAACATCAATGAAAATAATGCATGTGGCATCAGGGGTTCAACAGTAATTTTTGAGGCTACGGGAATACTACTTGTACTTCATCAATTCGTCTCCTCTGAGTCACTGTAACAAACAGCTTACGCAGTTCTGTGTCCGCCGCATCACAGGGATACGCTGTTTCCACTCGAATTAAAGTGTAACTATTTTGCGCTCCAAAATTTAAAGCGATGACACCCAGGAGTCATTCTGTCATGCAGTGAGTGTGCTGCTGTTCAGACACTTCAATAGCGCGCATATTTCTAAGTTAAAGGGGTCATATGACGTTATTTTAAAGTGCCCTTATTATGCCATTTCCAATATTGCCTTTCATGCAGTGTGTAATGTAGATTTTTGTTAATATTAAAAATCTGCAAAGATGTAAATCCAAAAGTGCACGATAAATAAAGTTATTGTCTCCCAACATAAAATATTGACACTCTACTGCCTTAATGAGTCATTAGTAATTTGAATGCTTTTTCCGAGACAGCACATTTGCAAAATTCCAGCCTGTTTTACGTTGAACGGCCAGAAACAACCACCCATAGTTTACTGACAACTGCTGCACGCGGTGGTCCAATCACAACAGACTGGGCCATCTGACCAACCAGAGCGGAGTAGGCGTAAGGAGGGGTTTAGACTAGGGATGCTCATTTCGGTTATTTCTCATAACCGACAACCGACGCACGTAACTAACAACATTATTTTAAATGAGAATTGAATTCAAAGGATAGCGCCTGTGACCCGTTAAAATAATAATATTAATATCAAAGACACCACGACAACGTACACTAGCCGTTAAACTCTGTCAAAGACTGCATGACTTCGGGCGGCACTTTGTGTTGATTTCAAAAAATTGTTGTGACTAGGTGACTAAACTTTTGATAAGAGACCAAGCCTCTTCTTGTTTTAGTTTATTTGGAATAGAAATTTAATTACATTATTGTATAAAAGTATTCATTTAGAAAAACTCATACACTCTGTTGGCGTCAATGTGTATGGAGTTTTCTTTTTCTTAGTCTTTTTTTGATAACTTAAAAAAAAAATAAAAATAAACCTTTTTTAGAAATATATTATCTGTTTTTACGACATGTTTTTCATTGAATGTTAACTTACAAGTGTAAAATAACAGAACTTCTTTGAAAATCATGTATATTGGTTTAGTTGTTATCCCGTGGAAATAATAAATGCACATTAATAATTTTAAAAAGATTTATACAAAACAATTGCATCTAGTCCAGTCTTTGGAAATATGTATTAATATTACTGTTTGAAATGGAAGGACAAGTCAGCCCCAGGTCTACAATATGCAAATATAGTCAATCATTAAATTATTCTATGCATAAAGAAAAATTGCATACCCTATATGCCACTGTGTTGTACAATGGTTTTCATTTTTCAGTGATCTATTCCTTTAATAAAATATCAGGAGTAATGGAGGTATAATCCTCTTAAACACTGAACCTGCTGTGTCGTGGCCTTCCAGCATATTAGTTTGAGCTGCATCAGAACGCTAATGATTGTGTTCAACAGTATTGTGGGGGGAGTCTTAGGCCTGACTGAACATATTTTTCCATTTCTACTTGAATACCAGTCTCATTAACACACGGTCAATACTGACACTTAGTACGGAGCAAATGCAACCACCTTATAATGTGAAATGCATATGTGACATTTCAATACACTGTCATTCATCAAGTTTTTACAGATGTATCAAGAACAAAATTTCACCAAATGTGTTAGTATAGTTGAGTGCCTCAAAAATGACCACACTGAGAAAAATTGGTTTCAAAGTTTCAGTGACCTGGATTTTCATTATTTGAGCTCTAGGAAATGATATGCACACACACAAAAAAGTGAAGTATCAGCGTAATTGTGCGAAACCGAATAGGGGTATATGAAGCGTTGCTATTGTGCTATTTGTGAAACGCTTTTTCTGTTTGCATCTGCAGTGTGTGCTCTATCTGTGGGCCCTGAAGATCAACCACCCGACCACCCTCTTCCTCCTCAGAGGCAACCACGAGTGTCGACATCTCACGGAGTACTTTACCTTTAAACAAGAATGTAAGCTCAGCTCTTTAGAAACCCGAGTGTGTGTCTGTGTGTGTGTGTGTAAACGTTATCAAGAGAATGAAATGAGATTTTGCCACATCCTATCATTCAAGTCTGTCATGGCAATTTTTTCCACCATTACCATCGTGGCATCCCAAGAGAGATGGTGTCAGGGGAGTATTGGATGACGGGCCGCAGGCACAGAGCTCAATCACGTCCCTCAGCGCGCGTCAGGGCTCTTCACTCCCCACTTAGATTTACATCAGCCATCAGTCCAGTCATGACAAACGCTGACAGCTAACTGAAACCCGCACATCGAACGGCTGCCTGCTTTCCACCAGCAGCTGATGATCAGCAGACCCACACAGAGGCTGCGCAAAATTGTAACACCCTTTATTCAGCGAGTTATATAAACCTCTCGTCGACTTAGGTGTTTATTCAATATTTTGGCTAATGTAACTTTGCTTTCAGCTGCCACGCTCTAGTTTTCTCATTTTACATTTTATTATGATTTAAAGAGTTTGGGTTATTGTTTTTATTTAATAATAAAAAACTGCTGCTTTGGACAGTTTTTAAACCATAGCCAATACAATTCAAATAATAGCTCATTTCTATTTGCCTATTTAGTTGTCAGTGTTTGGAGGAAATCAAGCAAGATTAAAAGAAAAAAATGCATTCAAAATCAATAAAACTAAATGTTAAAATGGGTCAAAGACATCAAGCTGTCTGCATGAAGAGAAATTTTCAAAAGTGATTTTATGTCCTTAGAAAGCACATTAAATCCAATTAAAGTGTTTACTTTAAAGGTTTCAAGTTTTTGTAGAATAAAATTTCTATTTGGTTGAAATAATGTTTAGTTGTCTTTCAGTGTAACCATATTTATGTGAAGATTCAAACACCATGCTTATTCGGACTTGTACATATTGAAATATAGAATAAGAATAAGGGAGCATTTAGATTTGCTCTCTTAAAAAAAAATTGGCAAATTTTAAAAACGTAGCATTACTATTTGAGATGAAAGTAATTAGACTTTTAAAGTTATAAATTGATTATTGTTGGTAATATGCCTGACAAAATCATTACACTAAATTACATTGTGTGAACATTTAACAATATTGCAATAGAGTAAAAAAAAAAAAAAAATTGGGGGTGAAAACAACAATTTAAAGCAGTATTACACTTATTGTTTTTATGCGTAAACCCTTTTTTTATATATAAATACACAGCTCATTTTTAATTTTTTCCGTTTAGGTTGTATGAGTGTATAATTAAGTAGAATCTTTACAATTTTGGATTCATATGTACATTTGTTAATTTAGTTTGTGCAATACATTTCAGAAAATAAGGTTTGGCTTTTGAATCTGATTAATCAAATACAGTTTGATCCATCGTCAAACTAATCGACAGTTGCAGACCTGATAAGTAATAAAACCTTCACATCAACAAAAACCATCTGAACTCTGAGGTCAAATGGCTGCAATGGTTCTGCAACGAAAACTCGACACTTTTAGCCAATCAGGAACCACTCTATGAACAATGGCATACCTCTTTGGATCAGCAGAATCTTGGCTGTTAATGCATTCATTCAGCCTAATTCGAGGCTGGCTGTTTTTCCGTCCGGCTAATCAAAGGGCCTTTGATAATGATGTGCTACTTCACCACTTGCTGGCTCATTGCGGTGTTGTTCTTTGCTCATCACGAGGCAGCCTGTTTCTCATCTGTCAGTGCTGCTGTTTACAATACACTGCACGGCTGGCCCGTTCTGAAATGTCAGGATTTAACGGCGGTATGCGGCCCTTGTTCCACGTGTAACCTGTCTCTGGCCTCAGCCTCCTTTTAATCAGCCTCCTGCCGCGCTGCTTTCCTCTGTTCATCCCAATTAGCACGCGGGTCTGCTGCAACATCACCTAACAAGGCATGCAACATCCTCCTCCTCCTCCATCTATTCCTCCAGCCTTGGAAAGTTGGCAAGCCCCGGTCTGCCCTCACCCACCCAGCATTACTGTGATATGTCAAACGGACGGCGTGACAGCCTTGGCTTGAAAAGCTCATTCACTCGGCTTGTGCCTGTTCGGAGATACATGGGTGTTTTTTTTTTTAATTGTGGTTCTCATCGCAGGCAAGATTAAGTACTCGGAGCGCGTGTATGACGCCTGCATGGAGGCCTTCGACTGCCTTCCCCTGGCCGCTCTGCTCAACCAGCAGTTCCTGTGCGTTCACGGAGGCCTGTCCCCTGAGATCACCTGCCTCGACGACATCCGGAAAGTAAGAAACATGTGGTGCTGCTGCATTGTGTGTGCCACACTCATGACCGTAGTGGAAGGTGCTGAATTTGTTAGGAAGGTGATGCTTGTTTCGCTGTTGTGACAACTCTTTAAAGGGGATGAATTTAGAGATGCAACTTCTCGGAGGGAGTTGTACAGTTGCGCAGCAAGATGTCAACATGCTGAATCTCGAAACTGATCTCCTTTTAAAGCACTTTTAAAGCTAAGAATATTCAAGCTTAAAGACAGATATAAAATCTAAACTCACTAGTCTACCTGAGCATTTAAAACAATCATTTGTTTCCACAACTAACCATCCTGACCTACTCTTAATAATTATTTATTATTAATAATGTACGTTTTCTAAACATCATGATGAATGATTTATGTAAATATATATTAACAAAATATATATATATATATATTTTTTTTTTATTATTATTTTAACACTTATTAAATATCAAATAGTTATTGTCACTTCCTGACAGTACTGATCTGTCCCATCACAATAAAAACTACAAAATGCCAAAAAATAAATCTTTAAAAAAATAACCTTTAATCATCAAAAGAATTTGAATCATTTTTTTACTGTATGCGATACTACTCTTTACTATAATTATTATATCGTGTAATATTTATTAAAATAATCATGCTACGCTAAAATGTATTTTTTAATTCGAGGTTTAGAAGGTTTCGATCAAATTAATCCTCTCTACTCTTTGTGTGTAATTATATGAGTAACATACGTTTGGATTATTTTTCTGATTGTTTGCTTTGCACTGTTGTGCTGCAGTTAGACCGGTTTAAAGAGCCTCCAGCTTTTGGGCCGATGTGCGACCTGCTGTGGTCTGACCCTGGCGAGGACTACGGCAGCGAAAAGAGCTCTGAGCACTTTTGTCACAACAGTGTGAGAGGATGTTCCTATTTCTACAGGTACTCCAGCTGACAGTCTGCCCACATGCACATTTGTTTGATAGCTGCCTACACAGTCCCTGTTCACAGTCCCACCTCACAATGTTAGTCACGCCGTTCTGACTGATGGACTGCTGGAAACACTAATTACACCTCTCTCTCCATCTCTAACAGTTACCCTGCAGTATGTGACTTTCTGATGAATAATAACTTGTTGTCAGTTATAAGAGCACATGAAGCCCAAGATGCGGGGTGAGTGCACTGCACACATAAAGCAGACTGCTCGGAACCGAACGTAAACAGCTCTTACTGACGATGTCTGTGCCATTTCCCTGACCCCTTTAGGTATCGAATGTACAGAAAAAGTCAGACGACAGGCTTCCCCTCTTTAATCACAATCTTCTCTGCACCAAACTACTTAGATGTGTATAACAATAAAGGTAAGAGCTCTTAAGACATTTTTGAGCCAGTGCCATGGGGCTAAGCTGATTCATTTTTGCCCTCAAGCAATAAATTCACAGTCCAGATATACATAGCTCTTTTTTTTATTTCTTTGAAGTCTTTCAGAATGTCTGACTCTCCTTTTTATGCCTTTAACCCTTCAAGCTGCTGTGTTGAAATACGAGAACAACGTCATGAACATCCGGCAGTTCAATTGCTCTCCTCACCCGTACTGGCTGCCCAACTTCATGGATGTGTTCACGTGGTCACTGCCCTTTGTCGGAGAGAAAGGTAAAGAGCAAATGGGAATGACCTAATCGGTTGATTTAATTGACTTCATTATTAATAAAAAAAATTGATAATGCATTCGCTAAAGTATGGGATGTGGTTTTACTGTGCATCAATTCTGATGATTTATTGATCAAGGGAACATTCAGACAAATTGTCTGGATGGAGTAACCAAATCTTTCCTAGAGTGTTTTTATATTGTCCTTTTAATCAGCCTGTGAAATTACCGATACACAATATTAATGTGCTGGTTTATTCAATTATTTACATACTTAACGTCTCCGCTTGAAAGTAAGCCGACTCCAGTGTAAGGCTAATAGCAGCCTAATGCTTTTGAGATGACTGAATTTGTGTTTAACATAGCTAATAGAAACACTGCAAGTATAGTTCAAAAAGCAGCTACTGAAAATAAGCAAAGAACAACATCACAAGCTCTGCCTAGCGCAAGTTGAAAACACTCCTGTTATGATCAGTCTATACTATATGATGATTAAATCGCACATACGTCTGCACTTTGTTTATGATGAGAGAATTTGCGAGTCAGAATTCAGTCAGCACGTGCTGAACAACTTAACTGCTGTTTTAATGTCTCATCAGAACGCCTCTGATTGACCATGGCATTCATAAGCTCAGCATAATCGTGCGTGATCGGTTATAACATGCAATACTGTAAAAATGCAAAAAAAAATAATGCAACACATAAGCTCTATTAATAATGTTGTTGAAGTTATTCTTCTCGCATTTGCTTTTAGTAACAGAGATGCTGGTCAACGTGTTAAACATCTGCTCGGACGATGAGCTCATGTCAGAGGGAGACGACACATGTGAAGGTAAGAACATGAAAAGCTATTTTCCTGAGCTTCCTCTCGTGAATGGATGTGTTTCATGCTTCTGTTGCATTGTAGCTTTTTGTAAACCTCAAATAAATTCGGTTGAGCCCCACTGTGCTCTTACAGAGGTTAAAGACAAGAAAAATCTTAAACTACCATTAAAAAAAATAAGTCTATTGTTTCACCAAGGCTGTGTTTAATAGGTAAAAAAAACTCTTAATATTTTGAAATATTGCAGTTACAGTAATGGCTAATCTATTTGAATCTTTCTAATATGATGAAAGGAAAGTGCACATCAGCAGCATTTATTTGTAATTGTTGCTGAATGTGTTATAAAAAGCCAATATATTTATAATAGGCATGCTAATAAACTTGTAGCTAATAGTGAGAATTGGTCCCTTTACTAAAGTGTTACCAGTTTGTATTTCTTCGATAATAATAAACGGTTCAATTAAAATGTTTAAGTGTGTTCCGTTAACCTCATTGCTTAAATGTCTCCTTTCTTTGATTTCTTTAGTCTTCTCAACATGGATTTCAGCTCTGTTAAATATACCAGCATGCCCCTTTTCTCATCAAATAATAGTTCTCTGATTAGTGTGTATTAGTCCTTAGAACATAACCCATATATTTCTATTTAGGACACCATATTCTTGTGTGCAAGTTTCTTTAAATACGAACTCAGCATTAATTGTCTGATTTAAATGGGCTTCCTACTCTACTGTTTCATCAATTTTATGAAGGTCAAAAACTGCAGAGAAAGGAAGTACTCAAACGGTGCTCGTTTTATACTTCTCAAATGCCTTCCAAGCTTTTGATGTCCGTTATCAGTGAATCAAATATATTGCTAACATTCTACCCAGACATCCTCTTAGCGGCTTACCTAAGCTGAGACAACCTGTGTCTCCATTCAGTCACTTCAGTAATTTAAAATGAATTACTGCTCTTAACACAAGAGCCGTGAAGTACAGTGATACCTCTTCTGCTGTAATGAAACCAGATGAACCCGTTCTGAACGCCCCACCCCACAGCTGAGGAGCTGTCATGAAGGAATACAGTGTCCCATTTACTGTTCTTGATGCCCATATGATTTGTCCTTCTTTTTTTTGAATGGTGCATAATTTTAACTTGACCTGACACACTTCCTCTGTGTGTCTGTGAGCCTTTGAGTTTTGAAATGGGGTTTATTTATTCCTTATGGGAGTACAGGATGTAATGGCTCGTTTGATTTGGAGTACGTTTGACTCTGTCCGTCAGATAGGACTAGTGTGCAGATAATGATGTGGATTAAAGTAGTTCGTAAAATGTGCAAGGTTTCAAGTTGGCAGATACGCAGCAAAATTATTTCCATAAATAAAACTAGACCTTTACATTCTTTCACATGTTTTTTTTTTTTTTTACGTCCTTCCCCATTTGTGCATGTTTGTGGCAGGTGGTACTCCGGCAGTCCGCAAGGAGGTGATCCGAAATAAGATTCGTGCCATTGGCAAGATGGCCAGAGTTTTCTCTGTTCTTAGGTGAATATACACGCTTAACACAGAAACCCCCTCCAAGGATTTTTCACACACGCACGCACACACACACACACACACACACAGACAGACATAGTCTTTAAAAGCATAGCAACAGTATTTGATGCAAGTAATATCATAGAGAGGGTAATAAAATATGATTTATATATATGATTTGTCATTTTGCCTATATCTGTCTCATACATTATATTTTTATAATGTGGTACATGGTACATATGTATGCATGTTATTTAGTTAGCAACCAATTTTATATTTACTTGCACTGATTATTTGTTCTCCACAAAAATAGCAATGTGCGCAAACAAAATAAATATAGTTCATTTTGATCTTATGCAGACTTTATGGACAATACAATAAGTTTCCCTAAAATATCAGATATATGTATTTTTTAATGACATAAGATTAGTTTAGGTCATAATGCCACGTGACCTTTTTTTTTTACATGTATATTAAAAGATTAAAATTCGTTAGTTATTTGTTTGACATTATCAATAAAGAAGGTCAAATAAAAACATGATTCTTTGATTTAACTTCATGTGAAACCAAGCCTGATTTTGCGTCCCTTAACCTTGTGTGTGGGTGTGTTTTCAGAGAGGAGAACGAGAGTGTGTTGCAGTTAAAGGGCTTGACCCCCACTGGGACGTTGCCTCTGGGTGTGCTGTCAGGAGGCAGACAGACCCTACAGAGCGGTAAGTCTTACTCCCCGGCATCATTGAGCGGTCTCCGCGGTAGTGTGGAGGCCGATACCTGCTCTCCACCGACCCCCTGCTACTGTTACACTTACTTTCTCAGACTTTACCCCCTTCTCTCTCTCTCTCTCTGTTTCTGTCACTGCCTTGCTCGGCACCTCTGTCTCTCTCATGGTGCAGCACACCCATCATCGACTCTATCAAAAGTGATCTCGTTTAAAGAGGGGGGGAGATTTAACAAAGGTTTGGTCATGAAGGGGATTTCAGTCAACACGCTTGTCCCGACAGGGACCTGAAAAACTTCCAAGCGCTGCTGAGATCGTAGTGAGTGCCAAGGAGCTGCTGCTGGGTGATGCTTTCACAGTGAGAGGGGCTCCTGTGAGCTTATGACTATGACGCAATATGACCCAATTTAGCCAGCGCCTGTCGGTGTGCCATGCTTCCTCTCCTTGCCTTCACTGTAAAAACTCATCGGCCTGCTGCCCTCCTACTAACAACCACATTAACATTGTCAGGTTTGTTTTTGATGAAAGTATGTGCTCTTAAATATGGTGAATGTTTCATAATATACAATAACAAACTGCATATACTAGGGGTGGAGGGTTTGAACAAACCTCTAACCATGAAGGTGTGAAACTTCAGCAATAAAAGCCCATGATCTGTTGTCGAAAAGAGTAGCAACATTTTACAATATTACTGTTTTTTTGCAGTAACTTTAAAATATATTCATGGAAAATGCATTTTCATATTTGGGAGATCTATGACATTACATTTTTGGAAAGCCCAGCTGTTTAGGTCATATTTTAAGGCACAGTGAACTACAACACTGACTAATGACTGTAATGTGTTAGTGGTTCACTGGGGGAGGGGATGTAAATAAAAGGACTCTTCAGTAGCTGAAAATAGGAGAGAGAAAAAAAGACACATCGCTCAAAGCTGTCTTACCCCTCATCTTCCTGTGAAGGCCACAAATATACTCACATCATGCATACACGGTACATTGCATTGAAGTTTGGTTGTTTTTTTATGGCGAATCCCTTTCCTTGTTTGGCTATTGTATACCTTTAGCTTTAAAAATAGACTAGGCCCATGTCAAGAGTAGTTCAGAAGGGACTACATCTCATATTCAGAAGCACGGGTTCTCAAAAACAAACCTGACTAGGAAAAAGTCTTGAAATCTGTTTATGTTCTGGATGAAGCAACTAAACTAACCTCTCAGGTTTCTTCCTGTGTGGCATGTGAAGCATTCGGGCTGGTGTTGGGAGGGGAAGATGAATGAATGGGAAACTGGGATGGGGTTTGAATGGACTTGTGATTGCATTGATAACTTGACTCACTTTCTTTCCCCGTTCGTTTTGGGCATGGCACTACTACTCATGCTTACACAGCCACCATAGAAGCAGAAGAAGCACGAGGTATGCAAGACATCTGTGAACTTCTCAGTGTTGTCTGTCTGTTACCCTCCCCCTTGGATTAACTGTCTGTCCTTCGTGTGCATTTCGTCCCTTTGTAGTCGCCGATGTCTTTTAGTATTTATTTGTGTGTGTTTATTTCACGTGCTTGTTACGTTTAAAACTAGAAGTTTTGGTTGATTTGCACGTTTGGGATGTTTGTTGTTTTTTTTGTTCATGTTTGCATTGAAAATAAAGTGTGAGATTTCTACGCCACTAAATTGCTAAAAATGTAACCTGCAACAACACGACTTATCATGACAAGGAACTTGTGTTAAGAAAGGAAATGCATTTTCAAACTGATAGCTAACCAAAAATTGAAACGTACTTACCCTCATCATCTATGACTTTCTTCCGTGGAGCATTAAACCTATTGAAGAGTTTATTTGCAAAACCTGATAACTTGTAATTTTGTTGTAACTTGTAAACTAGTTTTTGTTGAAAATGTTAGAAACATGATTTTTTGAATATTGTTGAAAATGGGATATGTTTTAGCAAATTTAAAAATATATTTTTACTTCACTGATTTGCATTGAATGGACAAATAGCTCTTTAATATAACTTTAGTATCCTACGTGAGAAAGTCAGACGTACAGTTTTGAAATGACTCAAGAGCAAGTAAAGGATAACATTATTTTCATTTTTGGGGCAAACCGTAACGCTTGATGAACTGGTAGATTGGCTTTTGTAAGGGGACTGTTTGAGAACGATTGAAGTCGTGAACGCTTCAGGCACAGCTGTTTAAAGTGGAGAAGCCAGAGGCTGGGGTGTGAGCAGACCACAGCATAAGACTGAATCTTTGTTTTGATCAGTTTCACTTCCTGACCAAAATGCACACAAATAAAACTCAGATCTAGCCCTGTTTTCGCCTTTAATGTCAGGCTTGACGTGGGTATATCAGCGTTTCTGGTTAATGTTATCTTAACTTGTCGAGACTTACTGTAGTTCTCATTTCCTCATCGCAGCTGGTTGATTGGCTGACTGATATAATATGTATATATATTATCTGTATTTCATCAATCTTTCTGGGGGGCTGTTTGGGGAAGAACAGACCTCTGTAGTCATGCTACGTTTAGTGACTTAAATGTTGTATCTTAATAAGTCAATGCTGGGATATAGGACGACTAGATTTTTGGGGGTGGGGGAATAATTGCTTTTGTTTTTTTGTTTATTAAGCTTCAACTTTTGTGCTTTTTTGTGATTTTTAGATATCAATTTGACTATATAATAAAAATAAAAGATGCCAATAACATCCTAAATAAAACGAACATTACTGTGCCACCCCATAAGCATAAGCGGTAACTAACGTCCTGCTTCCATAATTTCTAGCCATCCAGGGCTTCAACCCTCAACACAAGATCCAAAGCTTCGAGGAAGCACGCGGACTGGACCGGATAAACGAACGAATGCCTCCGCGCAAGGACAGCATGCAGCCAGACGGCACTGCCAACTCCATCAACGCAGCCAATTCCCCCGACAAGAACGGCACCAACGCACAGGCGTAGTAACCCAGCAGCTACCTAGCGCTCTCCCTCATCCTTTCCTTTGTCTCTCATCATTTTTTTTTTCTCTATCTCTTCCTCTGTTTTCCTCTCATTCTCTCTCTTTTTGGTAGAGGTGATGCCCCCTACATGCAAAACTCTCCAGGACCATTACGGGGAGAATCGCACAATACCATGAAGAGGGCGTAATGAAAAACAAACCATGGTTCTTATTTATTTATTGATATAGATAAGAAATGTAAGATCTGTAATGGTGGGAAAATTGAGATGAATGAATACGTACAGGATGAATATTACATGTGTATATAAAATACAGAATATATATATAGACATAGTATTGGGGTGGTGTAAGGTCATCTTAGATTCAGTAGTTAAAAAAATAAAATAATGAATTAAAAAAATCCATTTTGTAAATTTACGTTTATAAATTAGGTTTATTTCTCACTTTTTTTTTCTTTTTTTTTTTTCTTTTAACATCTAACTTGACTTGCTCAGCAGAATTTCTTTACGTCGTTTGTGCGCTTGGCAAAATAATTCTTGACCCAACATAATTATATAGAATGCTTATTTGTGAATAATACCCAAAGCGAGTATGATAATTGTTGACGCAAAACAAAACAAAAAATTGGTATTGAAACAATATGTGGAAAAATACCTTCATAATGCCAATATAACTAAGATGAGTGCATTAATAACAAGTGTTGGCACGTTTATATGTACATGTACATTGTCCGGTGTTCCCTCAACCAAATGTGATGTTTACTTTCTTTCATTTGTTTTTTTTTTTTTCCTGTTCATAACTCAAATTACACCAATTTGTAATCAAAAATTGCGAGAAAAGCAAAAACCTTCCCAGAAGTTGGCTGGAGGAGTGATTATGTCTGCATGGTTTTGTTTACTTTCAACCCTCCATTTTGTAATCACGCTTTTATAGGCCTCTGCTGTACTTTCACGCACTTTTACACCTTTAACATTTCGCTAATAACACAGTGGATAAAGGCACGATTGTACTGCCAGGATTTTATGCCGAATTTTCTTTTTCTCGCCGTCACGCTTTAGCAGTTGAACGAATTCAGTGATGTCTGCGTTTAAATGTGATCGAATGAGGTGGACGTTAAACATCTCGAAATGAGCATACATGCCTTACATCCTGCATCTTCTCATCTCGATAGATTAAACGTTTTTTTTTTTTCTATTGCCTTTATTTTCCGTTTTTACTAAACAATTGTAGCCCACCCGTTTAAAGTTTTAAAAACCCATATAATGTTCAATTTATCTAATTAATGTACCTTTTAATAGTTTGCATCAGCAAGTATCTTCAGCGCTAGTATTTCTATAGCTGAGCTGTGCGCTCTTCTAAACACCTGTATTCTCTAGAGTGGACCATTTTCCACCCATATGATTGACTAAATTCTGAACCTGAAGCAAAGCATAGATATTTTCATCGCTTTTACTGTACTGTGTGTTATTGAGAATTAAGGAAAGGATTTTTAAGAACTGTTTACCAAATCGTCTTTTCAAACTTTTATTTTCGGGTTTTTTTTTATATATTGTACCATTATCATTGCATAGTAATCCGGCGACTGGAGATTTCGCTGCGCAAAGACTCAAACTTCCTGTGCGTTACGCAATTAAGGTCATGTGCCATGCTAATAAATATAGCAAAATTTCTGTGTGCAGGCATCGAGACTGTCGCTCACACATGTATTTTCCGTTTTATTTAACGTCGCAAGCAGTTCAGGGTCCTTATGTCTTGCGCATTCTTAAAATGAGACTCGGCGAGGGTAAACCTGCATGTTATCATTATTGTATTTAAAAGTAACTCTCATCCAAAGAAAAATCAGTGTTTTAATGTAATATATTGTATGGCTTTATCATTGACAAAAAAAAACAACAACTGCTGATTGTATATGATCGTTGCCTCTTCATTTGCTTGAGAAGAGGTGAGAGCTCAATCGGCAATGTAGTCAAGTAGACACTCTGTAAAGACGAAAAAACGCCTCTGTTAAGTTAACGCTTTACTTTTCGCGATAAACACCTGAGAGAGGCCTATGACCTTAAACAGGTACCAAAAGTTGACCACCTTTTCGTGTCCTCTTTTAAAGTGTTTGTCTTTTCAAGTCTTTGTTTTATGTAATGAGCCTCTGCAAACTATTGTTTTGTTTAGTTTCCTTCTTGTTTAATTTAAAAGGGGATGTCTGGTGTGAGAGAGTCGGGGGGGTTTCAGGTGGGAGGGTGGGTTATGTTTGATATTGGAGAGGAATTGGGGCGTTCAGACCACTGACCCCGTTTTAGGAGGGCTTCTGTTACAAATTCCAAACATATCTTGCAGAATCTACAAAAAATAAAAAAAATGTTTGACATTGTCCATTAAGGGAAAAAATGAAAGTAAAATGAAATATAAAAATGTGGGGGAAAAAAAAAACTGGTGTTGTTTCTTTATTTGTTTGTCAGTTTTGATTTGTGTGTTTTTGGGAAATTGGCCCATTTCCAGATTCTTAATTTAGTATATTGCATCTGCTTTTAGAGTTTGGGCGGATGATTGATTGGTGACTTGGGTTTTGTGAAGCCGGCTTTGTCATTTTCTCCTCTTTATCCGTGTCTGTGCTCGTCAAGGTTTTCTATGATTACCACATTCACATTTTGAACATTCAGTGCTTGAAGGACAGCTAGTGTATTGTTACCTGTCTGAACACGACCCACACATGCACATGCCAAACGAGGCTGAGATAGAATGAAATTTGTGCTTGAGATAAGGAATGCACAGTAAGACTGTTATCTAAAACCGTTCTAAATAAAATGTAAATATTAAATGAGAAAGTTCCACTTCCATGTAAACATACGTATGTGTAAACCTCAGTTACTTCATTATTTTAGCTACCTCTACATAATCTGATTAAGGGTGGAATGTTCATGTTCTTTGTGTCCTTAACATGAGGTCATCATCTGAAAAGCTCAGTTTCAAGCCCCAAGGTCTTGTTGAAAAGCATTTCGGCCGAGTTTTGTTTTCAGCTTCACACTTGTGTGTAGGATGTAGCTGAATACAATATAAAATCACACTTCTGTTTTATTGAAAGGCCTTGAAATGAAGCACGCCCTCAAAATAACATTTGTTGCACCACAGAATATTTCACAAGCGCCTGTTTAATGCAATTATAAAGCCTGCTCTTTCCCAACCAGGCTGAAAAATTCCCAGAAATGCTAAAAAGGTTCCTTAGCGTGGAACATGCGTTAAAAGTCCTGTGGGAAAACAACCACTCACCTCGTTTTTAAAAATAGATTCATTAACTGGACATCTAGTTATTACTTTTAACTGCTCTTCCCGGTTTTGTTTGCAATTATACATGAGTGTTTAATTAGTATGTTGAACATAATAAGCTCTTTTCATGTGAGGGTGAAAACTAACACAGTTAAATATGATAATGTGTAGTTAAAATGAACTTGAAGCATGAAGCAATTTTTATTGGATCACTGAATTAATAATGGCTTATTTGTCTCGATGTATATTTGTTGATGTTGTAGTCCTGTAAAGAACAAGTTTTGCAGTACCTTCCACTTATGAAAATAATAAAACATGAATCATGAATTTGATTGAAAATGAGAAAAATATATGTTCTTTGTCTCAGTGGGTCCATGGAGAACCTTTCACATCAATGGAGACTTTGTAAGAAGGTTCTAAAGAACCTTTTGGGGAATAGTTCCACTTTCAAGAACCATTTTTAGTGTGAAGAACAATAAGAAGAAGAACCTGCATCATTCACTCTCTCGTGCACATGCTTACTCCAGTTAGCTAGAAATTACAGTTTAAATGGTTATTAATAAGGGCGTTTCTCTTACACAAAGCATCGCTTTACTTCAGAAGGCCACCTTATGATGGATTGTTGCACTTTTTTGCAACTACCATTAACTGCAATTATATTTGTCTGAAAGAAGAAAGTTTTTAACACCTCGAATGGCTTGAGGGTGAGTAAATCATGAGGTAATTAAATTTTTTGGAGGGTGAACCATTGCTTTAAAGTAAAAATTAAGTGAGGCTCCTCAGGTATTAAAAGGCAATATCAATGCCAATAAAGAACCTTTATTTTAAAACATGCTTGGTCGAAAGCGTTCATACATTTATTAAAAATGTTCTTTACACATGCTGCAGAAACCTCAGACCTTTTCAGCCTTCGTTTGAAGAGTTACTAGTTTAAAAAAAATCTTTAACGAGGTAATTTCTCTTTCATCATTTGCATGGCCTCAGGAACACGAGATCAACATTGGTGTATAATGGAGTTAGTGTAGCAGCATTAGGATATGAAGCAACGTTTACCTTTTATTACAGAAACAAATGAGTTACCGAGTGATTTAGTAACGTTACGTCCATCCTGCTGGTTTCTCTTCCACGCTCAAGCTCGTGGAGTGTTTACCTCAGGCGAGCGGAGAGCGCCATCTTTTTGAACAGTGAGGTGTTGCAGGGTCACATTAGAGGCTTTACAGCGCATCGCTTTCTGTAGGTGCGTAGGTGGACTGGAGCGGTTATTCAGGCTTGTTGCTGTGATTTGCTTCACAAGCTCATTTTTTATAATCTCCTGGAAGCACATTGTCCTTGTAGAGATACTATTGTACAAACCGCAAACTGGCTTATTTAATGTAAGCCAGTCTCTTCCGTTATGCTCAATGAGAAATGAGATTATCTAATCCAATAGATGAAGTGCAGTCATAACGTTGAGTATTTAATCTGAGGGATCATTTATCTGTACCTGTAATGATTCTGGTGTAATCTGATGGCAGCGGATGCTTTTGAAAATCTCTTCTATTCATGCCTCCATCACGTAATTCTAGCATAGTGGAGCGAGCACTATTCAATTTTTCTTCAGTAAATAAAAAACACCCTCTGTAACGTGAAGGACATGGTCGTGTAATAGTGTGCTAGCATTCAATACTGCACTCATCACTTCCTTTAATGTAGAGGAAGAAGAGTGAAAGATTTCAACCCACATTCAACAGACATCTTGGTGGTGAGCTAGCTAGCAGAAGAGCTGAATATAAGACACATTTCAGGAAGTCAGAGAAGAGAAGACCTATATAAATTAGAGAGGGATTACTAAAAATGTTTATCTTAACCAAACCTACATTAAATCTATATTGTATGGCATCTTTACTGTATAAAATGTATGTATATTTTGGGTCTGATTGGATTCTGTACACATTACTACTTGTCAAAATCAGCTCAGGGTTTTATTTATTTGATAATATGCATATCAGAGTGTGTGCTTAAAAGCAGTAGCCAGAATCCTGCAACTGCCCGTTTTGGCATAAACGGTTTGCAGAGCATTGTTGACCACCCACACACACTGGCTCAGCTACTTTTGGCTGTTCTTTGTCATTTATTTTTCTTTATCTTGGACTGTCTTTATCAAGGCCGTTCTCTCGTTGAGAATCCCTCTAAAATCTCATCCACCAGTATAGCCGTTTACTTGTGTACCCAACAAAAGCATAAGTATAAAGCTTGATTTTACAAGTGCAAAACAATGGTTAAGTGATGCTTAGGCTTTGTTTGTTTTTTTCTTTTCCATGGCTATGTAAAATGATAGTCCCTGGCATTTGCATTATTTTTATTTAACTGCACAAATTAATATTATATTAGTAAATATTAGTAAATATTTTTAAGCTTCAGATGGCCGCTTTTGGAGCTTTTGCAACAAAAACAAAATCAGAATAAGAAGATAATAAGTTTTTGTGTGTAGATTGTGTAGTATGGTTGACTTGAAACATTCAAACCTCATCTGAGCGTTTCACATGCACAAAAGAGAATAACGTGTGAACAGCTCCACCTGCTGTCTCACTTTTTGTACGTTTTAAAACTAGATTGCACCAATGTCCCTAAGTACTCCTCGCTGCAGACTGTAGCGCGGTGACGTCAGGTACATACCTGACGTATATGTATTACGCGCGTGCGCACATCAATATTGCATTCATAATTACTATATTTGCATTAACAGTAAGGGTAGGTTTAGGTTTGTTTGAGGTGTAGACATTAATAAAACAGGTAGCATTTTCTCAAATTATGTTACCATTTTTTTCATAGGAAGTAAGGTAGGTATGAATCGTGATAAGGTAGGATGAATCGTGTTATAGACATACCATACGTCACTTTGCGCATGCGCGGTAAACACATACCCATACTTAAGGTATGTACCTTACGTCACCGCGCTACAGTCTGCCGCGTGTGGCTTCCTCACATACGAAAGAGAAAGGCTATTAAAACAGATATACAGTACTTGGCATACTGTTACAGTTGAATCAAATAGCTATATCTTCCAGGAATGGTTCACCCAAAACAAAAACATGCTGGGCTAGAAGTTAACTCTGACCTGATAAAGTAATCCTTGATTAGCATACCAATTCTGCTTTTTCTTCTTTCATTGTGTTCCTCGTACATTCAGGAATCCACGCCACAGAAGTTGAGAGGATCCAACCAAAGGTTCATTAAGAAACGAGGGACTAGCTATCAACTGAAAGCAAAATAGCATAGAAAAAACACAGATCATGTGCTCCTATTGTTGTTCAAAACATTAACCGCAGAAACGCTGCACAACACAACAAAATCAGGTAGGCTAACACTTTATTTTAAGGTGTTCTTGTTACACAAGCTACAAGTAAGCCTATTATAATAACAATAGACTATGCATAATGTCATGCAAGTGACCCTAAACAACCCTAATCCTTACCCTATGATCTCCCCCATCTAATGAATGTGCGTATGTTGCATAAATAGCACGTCAAATAAAAACAAAAACTCATGTTAAGTCAATTTATGTGCATCAATACATCGAGTTTTCATTTTTATTTGGCGTACAATTTATATGAATTTTCCTGTGATAGGGCTGATGTAGTCAGTAATTCAACTTAAAGCACTAATATGTCGTTCATGAATGGGCTCATTGCTCAGTATTTACAGTAAATGTATAACGCTGTCACAAGGACACCTTAAAACCAAGTGTAACCCAAAGTCACAGTGAATGTTGACACATTTTGTGTTTAACGACAACATGAAATTCATCTGATATTTTACCGCCTATAACGCCCCGTTCACACTAGCAGCGACTTCTGACGAGGTTGCTAGTGGGCGTTAATTTCTCCTTCACTGCTGGAGCTGAAAAAATGGAGTATGATCACATGAGCACTATCGTCTTCTTTCCTATTGGCTGTCGCTCCCGAAAGTCGCTCTTCATTTGCATAAAGTTGAGAGATTCTGAACTTTGTCACGTTGCTTGACACGCCCACATCCAGTCGCCAACGGCCGCTGACGGCCGCTGACGCTCTTGTCGCCGGATATCGCCAGCTCTCCATTGAAATGAATGGGATCGCAACGCTTTGTCGCTGCGTGTCGCTGCTAGTGTGAACGGGGCTTTATTCTACATCCCTAATCCTACCCAATACATTAAAACTTATAAAAATATATATATATATACACACACACACACACATATAAAAAGTTAAATTTATGAGTCATTTGCAAAAATGAATGAATTCAAAATTATAAGATAAACTCACACACTTAGATATAACCACTTTGTTATGTCAAAAGACTTAAAATGGCATGGAAAATTGATCTGTGGGAGTTTTTTAGTGAGTTATCAACTTGAGGAAATTTAAAGTAAATCCCTGCATCTGTGAACAATATTTACAGAGCTTTAAAGACTGATGATCCGTCATTAAAACGATCCCGATCCTTGAAATCAGCTTGGGACATCCCTAATAGTTATATGACAAATCACAGCTTATGCCTGTATTCCAAAGGGTTTATAAACATATGTGAGTTTGGTGTGAAAGAGACATGCGTGACTTAGAGAAAAAGTGTGCAGGTTACATGAAAGGCCCTTAACAGTAGCCAACAAAGTATAACTGCTCAAGACTTGATCCATTCTTCTTAAAGCTTCTTAAGACGTCTGCTCTGTTGGTATTTGGTCTTGATCGTCTCATTTGAACACCTGAAAGCCATTTATCTCCAGAGTCCCAAAGCTTGTCAACAAAACCATCACGTTTACCGCATCTTATCTGCCTTCCACAGCTTGATGGCACCAGAGAATCAAAGGAAACAAAATCCAGTTCCAAACTTCCTTCAAATCCCCTGTCTGTTTGACATTTCACTAGAAAAGTGCTGGAGGGATTCCAGATGTAATTGCACTTTTATTTGATGTTCATTGGGCACCGTTGCCAGTTGTGTTTCGGAGACTGAGCGCTGGCATTCGGCCCGGTGCTACAAGGTGCAATGTCTCCATGGTTCTGACACGCCAAGGCAAAGTGACAGCAGATCCAACGCGTTTGGCACAGCAGATGCTTCCCTGAAAATATTATTGAAAAAAAACAGACATCCCTGCCCTAATAAGACAGATGGATAAATTAAAAGCTACAATAATAATTCCTCAAGTTCCCAGATGGACAGAGACGAGACCTGGGTAGGTGATATGGTTTCTGAGAGAGGTGGAGGAGAGATTGCTATCCATTTTAAGAAGTAAAAAAAAAAGGACCAGGGGTCATAGACAGAATAAAATGGATGAATAAATAAGTAGGTGATAAAGAACAAGAGAGAATGAGAGATGGAAAGCTCATGAATAAACTATGAAGGTTTTAATTGTCTCAACATCAATTAAATTTCTAAACTGCTACAAGCAAAAAAAAAAAGACATTCTGGGGCTCATTTAAACAGTAGCATCACTTTTATGTGCATTATTTCAATTGGAATATATATATATATATCTCCACAAATCTGTTAAAATCTCATGACAGAACACAGGCTGAATGAATGACACTTTCATTTAAGCTGAACATCTCACATGGAGAACCCTAAACTCCAGCTGACTTGTCAGTATTTTTAGATCATTGTCGGCGCTTCTGTAATGAAGAGCAAGTGTGTGCGAATGGTTGTCAGGTTGTAAAAAGTAAGCAAATCAGTAGGCACAAAAGCCTTGATTTTGGGATTTTAACTCCTGATATCTGGCAACCACACACATAAAAAGCTCATATACAGCAGTCTGCATCAATATTTTGTCTCCTTTTTTGCTAAAGAAAAAGTTGGGTAAAATTTTTTTTTTTCAAATACATTTTATTCTCTTCTTTTATCGTCAACGATATTGCATGTTGATACAGTCAGACAGTTATCTTTTACCGACCTCATCATCGTCTCATTTCATTCATTGGAAAAAAGCTCAATGAACATATTTCAAATCACAGCTTCAAATTAGCCACCAATTTTCCAAAATGTAAAATAGTTATGAATTACCATGTGGCTGTATTGCTAATTTTACCTAAAAATGTAAATCCTCATCAATTACTCACCTTCATGTTATTCAGATATTTGAACCCTGTATTTAAACCTGAGAGATTTTGGCTTGGCAACTAAAAGTCTAACTCTGAAAATTCATCAAAAAGTTTAAAAGGACACTGTCAAAGTAATCTGCACTCACATAATGCTCACATAACAGTGAGACACAACTTCATGAACAAACTTGACATGCAAGAACACCTCGAAATGCTTACATGACATACAAAAACAAATCCTATCAGTGCTTGCGAAATACACTTGCGTGATGTACGAGAACAAATCCCGTTGGTCCATGTGGAACCTGTGATAGGTGGAAAAAAAACTTCATTCATGTCAAACAAGCACATTTAAGTAACATTTTAAAAATTTGAAGCTCTTTAAGGGCATAGGTGATTGGCTCAAAAAAAGGTTCAATGTTCATGAAAAAAACTGGCAGGATTCAAATGGCATCCTTCCCATTAAAATGAATGAGAATGCTAACGTAACGAGCTTTCTCCTGGTGTTACAGACCTCGCTGGTTCACGACAAGTGTAAACAGGCCAAAATAGTGGCATTCAGAGGCTTTCACAAAGTGAGAGTTGTTAGAAAGCGGGTTTGAGGGTAGGCACCCATAACGTGGGAAAATGCACATACACATCGCACCGTGTCCAACCGGAGCGAAGAGAGAGACTTTCAGATGTCTTTAATGCATCAAACACACTTAAAGTTGTTTATAACCTCAAAAGGAGTGGGAGAAAGAAAGATAAAGATACAAAGACAGCATGAAAACATGAGGGGGTGGAGTGGAAACACTGACACCACAACACTGACAGATAATTCAGATTTTGTTTGGTTGAAAACCACTGTTGTGTGTCTGCTGTATGTAAAGGAATCTGAAGTGGGAGGATGTTGTTTGGATGCATGGAATATTTTAAAGCATTCAAAGTTTCTTAATCCTCTTTGATTCGCAGTTTCCAATAGATGACGGGAACACTCAAGGGCGATTTTAACGGCTTAAGATTAATATACAATAACTGTCCACCATCAAACAATCATAATCACATCTTCTAATGATGTCCCCTAAATATATTTCTGTTTACTCAGCTTTAAATATCATCGAAAAAGACTTTGTTTTCCTTTTTCAATACTTTCCCAGAAGGTGACTGATAAAACACTCACTAAATGAGACAAGTGCTAAGACACTGTGTTATATTCTAGACACTAAACTGTACCAGACTGTACCTCTGTTTTGTTTACTTTTTTATTTATTCAACAATCTTTCAGCACCACAGACCTTTATATTTTTAGCCTAAAACCATGGATTCCCATTCAATTATTGCCATCCAAGACCATAATAAAAGTGAACATAATACAACAACTCACTTTAGAGTGACGCAACCGCTGCCAGAATGTGGCGCTGTCCAGAACACCTGTATCCTTGTGCGTCTTCTGGGAATGCTCTCTGTGACGGCCGGGGGGCAGTTGGTCATGAACTGTGAGTCACTTTCATCAATGAGCTGTGGAACAGAGAACATTGTTACTTGTTTTTTAAGAAAAAGTTCTTATGCTCAGCAAGGCTGCATTCATTTAATTAAAAACTACAGTAAAAACAGTAATAATGTGCTGCATTATTTTAGTGCTGCTAAATATTTAGTGGAAACTATGAGGCTTTTTAAAAATAATTATTTGAGAAGTAACTTTTTCTATTCTATTTTAACTTATACTGTGGTCACTATAAAATGACATTTTATGGAAAAGATCTATATGAAAAGAATAAGACCAAACACATTTGAAACATCACAAGAATGAGTAAATGATTTTAATTGTTTGGAGAGCCTTGGAAATAAAATTAAAAACAAATGGCATAAAAAATTCCAAAAATCGTATTATGTTTTTTTGTTTTGTTTTTTTTAGCCCAATTATGCAACAGTTTCCAGCTAAACCGTAAACTAGTACCGTAAATGAGCTCAGTGATGTAGAATCAAATTTCATTTTGTGTGCCAAGATGACTAACTGTACATGACAGCCCTTTCAACATCTCTCAGTAGAAAGGACAAATATTTGTAACTGATGGTTCTGTGCTACTTAAACCTAGAGCTCCCGTTAACCCATGAAGCAACATTTTGACAGGATCTTCAAAACTTGTTGCAAAAATCAGTTATTGAGACAAATGCATTCCTGTGATCCACACACATGAATTGGCCTATTAAAATGCTGATTAAACGTCTGATTATAAAGCCCTTCTTCATCATTTGGTCAATTTAATTAATCACTGCTTCCATAATAACTAAAAATGTAATTGAAACCTCCATTTTTAATAACATTGTTTAATCACTTGCTTTCCTCAGGCGGTAATATTGCAAAGTTAATTGTGCCAAGCAAATAGCACTGAGCTTTATGCGAAAATAAGTGATCTAAAAGCCTAATTTAAAAAAATAATGAGTGTGTTTTTGCTAAAATGAATGACAGGAAATTTAAACATCCATGTGGTTGACTGGGATTTTGGGTGCTCAGTAAATAAGATGAAGGTTATTGAATATATATATATATAAAATAGTGCTATCAAAAGATAAATTACAAATAATCGCATCTAAAAAATTATTATTATTTATTATTATATAAATTATATTATTATTATACAGTGTAATACTGCTTTAAATTGTTGCCCAACACATTTCATTCTCCAAAAACTTCTTTTAAAACTTAAAAGCAGACACTTTTCTTGCATTTAATGTGCGTTCTATGGACATAAAACCACTTTTGTGAATTTCTTTGGATGCAGATAACTTGACATCTTTGACCCATACTGTATATAAATACACACACATAAAGTATACATAGTATGTAAAAAAAGATACATGTAATATAAATTCCACTGCTATTGTTTTGTCCAAGTGATGGAAAATTCCAGTGGGGATGGAGGAGCACAATTTTGTTTGCAAGTTTCAAAACCAAATCGCTGCCAAATGTCCATCGAAGAGTAAAATCCATGCGCGTGGTGCATTAAGTTCTTCCTCCCTCTTTCTCACTCTCTCTCATTCTCCTTTTTCACTTCCCACTCTTTCATACACACACATACAGTCATGCAAACCCAAAGCTGCACACAGTATCCTCTGGTTCAGCCCTATATTTCTGCAACGAAAGTAAAGGCTGCAATTTTGGCAACTCGAACGAGCTTGTCGCACCCTTGTTCAGACTCAAAACAAAACAGTGAACCAGAAACTTCTGAACTGATAGGAAACTAGGCTTAACTTTGTAAAGATATGCTTAAGATTTGCTGTGCAACAGTCTCTCTCCAAGTGTTTATTTTAAAAGAGGCCATGCGAGCCAAGCAGCCCGGTGCATTGTTTCCTGGATAAAAAGGGGCTGTAAGTGGCTGCTTTAAAAATGCTGCTAACCAGCTGGGAGAAAGCTGTACAAAACAGAAAGGAGAGGCGTGTTTGTTTTAATTGTGGCTCCTGGCGAGACTGTGTGGCCCTGCTCCTGAGGGACAGCGAAAGCCGTTTTCTGTTAGCTCTCTTAAACTCTCCCTCTTTCTGTTTGTCTCTCTCGCACGCACAAACTCCGTGGCTTGAGTGAATAACAGCGTCTCCTGAAGGAACTGAGGATGTTTCATCTTCAGGGGATTCCTTGGAGAGATTAAGAGAAACGAATGGCGAGATGTCGCGATGTTTATTTTAGCCATGCTGGTTTGGCCCGAGAGGCGTTTGTCAATTCTTGCTAGTAAAGAAGTGCAACAGCTTTGTATATGAACTGTCATGATGACTGATGAATATGAATATTTTGAAAGGCACGGTAAACAGACACGAGTAGCAAACAACTCGGAATGAGGTTATGTCTGCAAACTTTTCTGAGTTTAACATCTTAACATCAGTGCATCATAACGTTATGCAGCAAACATCTACAGATCTATAGGTTTTATTTTGCAGATAATGCAGGTCACGGTCAGGGTCATTGATCAAATTACTGAGCTGAACTTCTCAGAGATTTAAAGCTTCACACAGCAAATGTGTTTGCAATCATTTTCAATTGGCAAAAATTACATTACACAAGAGCAACCTAATAAATGGGTCAGGCTCCCTGCTTAACTTGGGCTTGTAAAAATAGATTTCCATGTTATAAATTGTGTCATTATACTACAGAGGACACATTAATGTTTCTCTCAGATATTATTTCACACAGTATATATTGTATATATAAATAATATATATATAAAAACAAATAAAGATTCATGGGAAGCAGCTCAGTTCTTTTCAAATTTCAAAAATATAAAAAGGGCTTCTGTAAAATACAGTAATTGAATTAAACATTTTCAGATGTTTCTCATAAATAACTATGAAGGAGGTTTGAAATATCAATTTACAAAAATATTTACAAAAAAAAAGATATATATATATATATATAACCAAAATAAAAGTTTTTGTTTGCATAATACATGTCCAGTGTCTGTGTGTGTCTATATATTTATATATTTATATAAATATACACACATAGAGTATATATTTAATT
>JAUCNO010000002.1:4963720-4998529 GCA_032353835.1 Enteromius viviparus | reverse complement strand
AATTTTAGATCTTTAAGTCCATCTCATGAAAAATCGGAGCAGAAACAAAGGTGTTGCGTTTATATTTTTGTTGAGTGCATTTACAAAGTTGTGTTGGGAGCTTGGTCTATACTACACAAGCCATAATGTGAATTGCACTGTAGCCCTATTCGGACGGGACTAGTTTTCTAAACTACTGTACGTGTGAGCTTTGATTCTTCTCACCTGCCGTCCATGATTTTTATGTACCATTTCGGACGGGACTAACACCTCCGTGTTTCTTACAGAGGTGAGAGGGTCTGTTTTGTTCATCTGGGCGTCACAGAGATCACATGCTCTGTATGCATGCATTGCTAGTGGTTTAATTTAGATAATTAAAACATATGTAACGCGAGTAATCTTGCCTGATACTGATATTATAATAGCCAGTCTTAACAGTTTATGTGATCTGGCTCTTTATTTGTATTTATTTATTTCTTTTATATATCAAAATATATTAAACATCCGTGCGGTAAGAGGATCTACGACATATCACGTTGGCTAACACACACAAGGAAACGTGTTGTAAAAAACAATATCAGACATAGCATTCAGACTCTAGAATGATCACAGAGGTTGTGAGAGAAAAACACAGACATGGCAGATTCGGACGGGATTAAAGTCACCAAGTACGTCTGTGAAACAAAGCATTCTCTAACAACCCTCTGTAAAACTAGTCCCGTCCGAATAGGGCTTTACTTTCAGTCACTATTTAAGAAGAACACATATTTTGAAAGCCTTTGGCAGAATTCAAATCAGCCATTTTAATCAAAATTAATTATGCCCACCACTAATATATATATATACAAAACGTTTGTTTTATTTGCGATTAATGTTTGGACAGCACTGTATTTATACACACAGTTTATTTGCAAAAACAGAACTCAGTTGTGTTCAATTTTCAAAAATCAAAAAAAGAAAAAAAGTTTATGTTTTCATTGTGTTTTGTTTTAATTGTATATATTTATTTCCTGATCAAAATAACACAACTGCAGTTTGATTCAAATTAATTGTAATTAACAATGATATTATATATAAATATAAGTCTATAATAATATTTCTTACCCAAAGATGCCTCTTTCACATCTCCCTTTCCACCTTTTTTCAATAAGGCAAATAAGAAAATAACCAGCAACGGAGTGAAGAGGGCAATAGACTGTTTCAAAAAGTTAAACAGAGATAAACCGTAATAAGATTTTCCATTATCATCATCACACACATGCACTTTAAACCAAGATGAATTTCCGTGGATGATCATGAGTTGTGAGCACTTACAAACATGTAGCGGGTAGGAACACGGTCCCTTTTGACAGGATGGAACTTATAGAGCCAGAGTTCCTCAGGCTGGATCTCACGGCTGAATGGAGGAAGCTCCTCAGTCACGCTACAAGAGCATAATAGCAGCCTAAGAGAACAATCCTCATCTCCACAAAACAGACAAACACAGGCACAGCTCAAGAGACCGGAAAATCCTCCCACACAGCTGCGAGAGAACCTGTCGCTAGCTTTATTGGGCGACAGCACTTTAAAACTGAGCAAAAGACTAGCAGAACAGGTTATGGAAGATGAGGTTACTGGTTAGAGTCGCCAAACCCAACAAATTGAAGAACTGAAGATATATAGCGTATATTTGATCGAAAAGAAAGTGTACTTACAGAAAAACACATAAAAGCAGCAGCCGTACAATAACTTCAGCGATAAAGCCGTTATCAAAACTCTTCCTCATATTTGGTCCTGGTTTGTCATTGACGACGATGCCTCCAACTAAAACCTGGAAAAGTCCAAATGTCATTTGAATACAAAGCCAGAATTAAATGCCTGATAATTCATCCAGGAACTTCCAAAATAAACCTCATCACCAACACCATGCACTACCAAGAGAACTGACACTTCAACTGGTTAGTATTAAAAACCCAAAACAAAATGAGAAGAAACCACAAGGGTTATTTAAAAGGGGATTTCATATGAAGGTTAATGCGCCTGAAGCACAGAACCCTGTTAGAAAGTCCTGGTTAAAATGTTATCTAGCTGGTTTATGATGGTCATTACAAACTGGTTGGCCAACTGTACCACAAACCAACCTGACCACCAAATATGACCAACTAGGAAAAGGTTTGTTGTAGGTCCTTAATTAATGGCCACCTTGGATTCGCAAGAAACCATCTACCATGTTCTAAAACAGCTTAACCTCCATAAGTTGGTACGTATGAACAGCTAGTTGATGGTCCAAGATGGTCTGTACTACAGGTAGAACCAGCATAAACAAGCTGCCAAGTTTGGCGCTGGTCTACAGCTTTGACCAGCTACAATTTTCCCAAAACCCACAGTTTTTCCAGCATGGAACTCTTAGAAAAGTTCTAACTCTTGTTTTAAGCTTCTTTACAAGCTGGTTAGCAAGTGACAGAGCACCAAGCATAACCAGCTAGTAGTTGTTATGTATCTGGTCACCAACCAATGACCCCCTTGGACCAGCAAGACACCATTTCCAACCTGTTTTACCACCTTAAGAAAGTATGAACAGCTGGTAACGTTAACGTTAGATGGTCCAAGGTGGTATAGTTTAAAGCAGCATTAACAGGATGCCAGTTTGTTGCTGGTCTAAGACGGTCTACAACTTAAACCAACAAGAAATCAGCTACCACGTTTCAAAATAAGCTAGCGTTAGATTTAGTTGTTTTCCAGCATTGAAGAAAGGATCGATATTTCCTGGTGAAACAGCCAGAGCACCACTAGAGAGTGTGACCGTCACGGGAGACGAACTGATTGGTAATATGTAGGATGTGCTGCCACCAGCCGCGCGACTCTCCGCGCCACATCTGTGATATTTGCTTACGAACATTTCCGCAAATACGACATCGCGCATCCTCCGTCTTTTGTCTGCAGTTCGGAGTTGAATACCGACCTTCGGATTCTTTCCTTTTCCGTCTAAGCCGCCGCCTTGTCGGCTGTTGAGAGCAGCCACCGGAGCAGAATTTCGTGAGGTCTATCATAAATATTTGACATGTCCAGCAGCATCCGAGCGCCGTACTGAGTAGCGATGAAGAGCTCTGACGAGGCAGTCCATGCACTGACATTAACACGTCAGTACTGTCTGGGATGTCCGAATCGCGAAGGAATCGTTCGTGTGAACCGGTTCTTTTTACTGAATCGATCGAGCCGGTTCGTAGAGGTTTTGTGAATCGCGCGAATTTAAAGTGAAGTGATTCATTTATGAATGAATGAGGACTTTTTATTTTTTAAAATAGCAAAATTTTCAATTTGAAATAAATCAGAAAGCAGGTTAAAACTGCTCAAACTCAAATCATTATTATTATTAAATCTTCTATCACTTAATTTACTTCCCCTAAAACCAGCTGTTCTCAGGTCATATACTAAAACTATAAATATATCAGATATACTGTTTTTTAAGTAAATGAATGCAGTGTTTGAGTGATAAACAGTAATACTTAGCTAAATGTTGAAACGTAACGTGAACACGAGGCGGTGACTCGAACGCATCATTGAATCATTTTAAAAGAATCGATTCGGACACATGAGTCGTAGATGATAATGAATCATACGCCCTCTAGAGACCGTCACGGCCCCTACAATTTTGGCATATGCAAATTTCCTTAGCCACCTGGGCCCTATTCAAAATAGACTAAACATATTCAAAAACATACATTTAGCGAAGCCTTTTCATTCACCACTATTCTATCACGCACACTTTATTCAACAGTTAATAATTTTAAATATTTAGGTGTTATTTTAGATTCTCATTTGAAATGCATGTTAAGAGGCTGTGTAGAACAATCAGAACAAATCAGATTTTTTTTTTTTTACATGATTAGACAATATATATATATCTTGTATGTGCAACTTTTTTGGCACTTGTCTTATCGTGTGTCTGTCTGGAGTCAGGTTTCAAAACACTAAAAGTTTTGGATAAGATATCAAACAGATGGCATCATTGCAACATTCTACACAAATATAGTTTGCTTAGTTTGAAAAATGTTATAAATTTGTCTCTTATTAAAGAGATTTGTTAATGTTTAAATAATCTTGCACCAGAGATTATTTGCCAATTAATAGTTTTTTTTAATGTCAAAACAGCCTAACAAGGGACTGGGACTGCAAATTAGCCTTTGACTAGAAGCCTGTACAGTATGTAGCGCATCGCCTTCATTAAATTGTAGCAATGTCACACTGCAATAAACTAATAAATAAATATGCAACAACCTCAATTACTCAAACTCAATTCAGATGTGGATTCAAAGAAACACTTGAACATTCATTACAGTTTATTGAAGTCAAACCAGGCAAGTCTGAAAACGTTTAAATCTGTGGAATGTTGCTTAAAGTACTCTCAGAATAAATGATGAATTCTGAAGAAATACATCTCAAAAGTTGGTCAAATAAAATACAAGAAATGTACAAAATGTTTCTAGGTTCACAAACATTCAGAAGCAATATTACAAGCATTCGTATGACACTACAATATAATGACAATGGAGTTCTGTTTTCTTTTTTTTTTCCTTTTTCTTTTTTTAAGCTGTCTACTATGTACAGTTGATCAAGCATCATTCTCTTACACAATGCAATGACACAGGCTACGTAACATAGCCAAAGAAATCTCTATCCATGAGTAGTTAAGTACATCATTAGAAAACTTGGAGAGGACATACATTCTACCCAAGCCATATCATTTAGGATAAGTTTTATTCAGTTGGAGTGTGTAACGTGATTCAATGCGCATGGTGAAAAATATTACAATATCACATTAATCTTTACACAAACTCTGTAACTCAGTAGCAAGAATTAGTAAACAGTCTATTTAAAAGGAATGTGAAATCAGTACACAGAAATCAAAGTGTAAGCTGGTAGGACACCACCTTTAGTAAATTTAGTTAAGCAACACAAAGAACATGCTCGGATAGCACAAAATGATAATGACAACTTCAAATACACACACAAAATAAAATATGTACACAAAGTACAGTGCACTGACACCAAACACTGGAATCAATGGAGGTAATACATTTTTAACATTTGATGCGGCGAAACCGATATAGCAACAAATCAATTACAGTCAGAACAGTGATTGAACCACTGCATCAACAGAAGAAAAGGGCATTTCCACAAGCCGTTCCCGAAAAAGTCATTGGCAATTTCTAGTGATCATCTATATCTGATTAAACATGTAAATGAAGGCCAAATAAACAAAATAGAAACAAGAGAACAAGTAAAAAATATATATAGTACCGACAGACACCAGGCAAAACATGTGCTTTGCATCCTGCCAACTGCATTTTTCATCAAATCATTTTCATTATAACTGTAAGGGCAAATATTGGTGTTTCATTAACAAAAGTGCCTATGACCTCTAAAAAAAATAAAAGTAAGCTATATAAAAATAAATGTAAACTATAAAAATATCACATATCAGAACATAACAGAAGTATGGAAGCCTGTTTCTGCCACAGGACATGAAAATAAAAAGGATAATCATTTCATAATTATTATTTTTATTATTTCAATTCCGTGGCAGGAGCAGGTTTCCACACAAGAGATGTCTCCATGTTTGGAAGAAGCAGATGCGAGTAAGAGCATACAGTATTTTCATAAACATACAAATCTCAGTTTGGCAGTCAAATCTTCAGAATTCCTTAAATTTGCCGTCGGATGCAAGAATCCAGTACAGACATCCACACATAACACTCCATCGCCAGACGAAAATTAAAAAAAAAATAAAAAATAAATACAGACTTGAACAAAAAGGCAAAACGGACACGATTCAAGTAAAAATGAAAACTTGCAGCGCTTTCCCTCCTTTCCATAAAGTGACAAACATACTGGTGGTGCCATCACGTATAATACTTGTACTGTGGTCTAGAAAAACGTTCGTGTGAAATGACTAACGAGTAAGTATACAAAGCCCATGTGCCGAAGCCGTTCGAGATTCGTCGATTCTTCATCCGTGCAAACTGTGGCACAGCACGACCGCACAGCTACCAGTAACAAGAGAGTTAACAGCTCCACTTTACAGCACAGGCATCAAAGCTATAGAGTTTAAGTAGATTTACATCAAGTACAGTCACAGAGAGGATTATGCTACACTCTGCCGTAAATCGTACAGCCCTCCCACGGTTTTAGCGAAGTAGTGCGTGTTAATACAACCGAACGTAACCGATGAGATAAACCAAAGTGTGCGGTAAAGGTACGGTTTGATACCTTTCAAATGAGTCTCGACTGTACAGCAATGTACTAGGCGCATGAATCTCAACTACCGAAAACGAAACATAACGGTAAATCTGATTATATTTACACTTCGGAAACACAAATGTAAACAGAAAACCAAAAAAAAAGAGGAAATTAAAAGAATTTAAATCACATTAATTAAAGATTGTACTCACAGTCTCACAACTAGCGCTGCTCAGAAAAAATTCTACGGGCCTCGTAGTTGATATACACACTGGCACCTGTTCAATACTCACAATGGTAAATATTCCTTTAAGACACATGGCAGTGTGGGAGTATATGTGGCTTAACACTACACCATCAAACGTTACCGTTTGTACACGTCAGAACTGATCCTCTTGGGTGACCGATAGTTATTTCTAACACTTAGAACTTTGAATTATGTTGCGTCGTTACTCGATGGACCGAAAGTTGACGGCAATACAGTACCGACCAAGCAATAATGCAATTTTGCTGACAAAAAGGGCACATTTACAACAATACGATTAGTGATATCAAATTGACTAATACAGATGAATAATACTGTACATTGTGAATGGATGTAAACATCGACAAATATATTAATGATTATATATCTTACAAATCACAAACTCACTGGAATGGGGCGGCAGTTGGACAAACCTCGTATGTCTTTTGAATCGCTCTCGTTTCTTTTTTTTTTTAGACGTTAGCGCGACAGGTTCATATTCAGAAATGTAGTGAAATCCTACCGGCGAAGGGCGAATGGTTGCGCCCGACACATATTACAACAGTCTTTGCTATTTACATGAGGTACATAAATAAAGTTCTTGGTTTAAAGTGTTTATAGAGTGTTTTGAAGTACCATAGATGTGGAAACTGACTTTGCCACTGAAAGGCATTGTTTTTTTGTTGTTGTTGTTGACGAAACGGAGCACGTCTGAAAAACAGTGAGAACTAGCTGTGAAATTTTGCTTAGAAAACCAGAAATGACTAGCTTACATTGTTATATAAGCCCGTATGAATTTGACATGAGGCTGTAAATTGTGATATGTTTGAACAATTCATACCAGCCGCTGGAGATTTGGAATGAATCAAACCAGTTCGTCAAGTCCACTTGGTTTAATTGAGAAATGGACTCCGCTAGCTGCATGTATCTACTCTACGGTTCGACGTTGTTTGAACTTTCATGTACTTTTGATGTGGTTTTCAATGCTCTGTGCTTTGGCCCAATCACTCTCCCTCTCCCGCCTCGTCATCGTCGTCCTCCTCCTCATTGCCGTCCCCTTCCTCTCCGGCTTCAAGCGGTTCCTTCTTTACAGCGACCTGGCTAGGGCTAGCCTGAGGCCCAAAGGGTCTCTGGGGGTCGTGGTTTGAGCAGCAGGGTCGGTTGTCCAGGGCAGACGCTACCAGCTGTCCTCTCTCGTGCTCTCGGCAGAAGGAGGCGGGGCAGAAGTGGCAGAAGGAAACAGCGGCCCGCTGACACATACTGCACTGGTGCCAGGGACATTCCCATCGCCCTGACACACAGAAAATACAAAATCAATCATACAACATCTATGTGGCGCAAGTAAGAACTTTTGCTGCTCTTTTATTGGCAATATCTTTCTAATCAGATCTGCAACATCTCATAATGTCGCTTGGATTAATATATAATATGATGTAAGGTAACTGGATCAACAGCATATTAGAAAAACAAAATATAGAAATCTAGGGCTGTGCAAATAATTGAATGCGATAAACATAACCATTAATTCTCAGAAATTAAGGATCTTTATGTTTTTTTTTTCCTTCTCAAAAACTTTCTATTTAAAAAAAAAAAAGTAAATTTAATGAGTAAACTTTCCTGCAGAGTAACCATCAAGTAAAATTACTTTTGTTATTTTCTCAACTTGAATAAATGCAAGTGCACATACTCTAAACGTTGGAGTCAAAAAGGCTTTTAAACACCTTTTCTAGCAATAAAGTATTTACAAAATTGATTAATTTATAATATTGGGGGAGTTGCACCACATCACATTTTACAACTTGAACAAAAAAAAAAAAGTTGTCATAAAAATGTAAAATGATCTGATATTTTCTGAAACTTTGACAGAATTTAGACTCCTTTTATGGGTTTGTTTTCTTTATGTTGGTTGCACCACATGACATTTTGACAAATTTTAAAACAGCTACAATATTTTGAACAAAACTGCTGTTTTACCAAATTAATATAATAAACGATCACACTCAATTTTTACTAATTTTTACTTTTGGATTTTATACTTTTTTATAAAAAAAAGAAAAAAAAAGAAACAATAACAACAACAAAAATAATTCTCATTATAGAAGGGGTGCGTTCAAGCTATGAATTATTAGACACAATTGCTATGTATTAAATATTAAATGTGTAATTGCGTTGACCCCTCTATTTTAAATTTCAGTTCCTGCATTTTAAGTAAGATTAATATTAAAACATAAATACTATGGAAATCTAAATTCCTATCAAGCAAGGGGCCACACACACATTACTACGAAATTTCCTCAGCTGAAAGGAAGAGCTGGATCGACAGACAGCACGTACCGTATGGAGGTTTGGTCAGGTTGAGGCAGAGGAGATGGTAGGCCTTCGGACAATCTTTTTTGTCACACATGACCAGCTCTCCTCCCTCTCCACAGCAGTAGCAGTAATACTCATGGGTCTGTTTGCTCTCGGTCTTCAGCTTGCGCTTCTTGGGCTTGAGCTTAGCATTGCGCACTTTCTCTTCTCTCTCCATAACCACTGCACTCTGCAGGAAGTAAAATAACGAGTCAGACAAGAAACTGATATGATGATGATCACGATATAAAGAAATAGAAGTACAAAGAGAAAGACAAAAACCTAGTGTTAAATAAAGCTCAAGTACACTCAGCTATAGGACACTTCAGAGAATCGTCAAAGGTTCAACAGAAAATCTTGTTTAAGCACGTGATGTTCTTCGGTCTAATTCCATTAGGCTTTACCTTGGGCTTGACTCCAAGAAAACCACTGCAGTTCTCGGACCCACAGTGGCATGATGTCCTCCCATTACCCAGACAGTCCAGGTTGTAATTAAAGGTCAGCTCCTTGTCTAAAAAAAAACAACACGATTATCTCAATTAGCCTCTAAACAAACACTGACCATTTTTCAAAGAAAGAGTGAATTGTTCTTACCAGCAGCAATATCACACAACGTAAAGAGCCCTATCCGTACATCTCCATTTATGGTCCACTTCTGAGTCTCACAGTTGGGACTGCAGCTGTGGTTCATAAAGCGTGACAAGTTCCCTTTGGGTCCAGCGTCTATCACACGGTCCTAAGAAGCATAGAAGGAGCGACTTTAATACAGCTGAGATGAGGTTATGATGATACTACACAACGTAAACATGCAACAGTCATACCTTTGTGAGGGTCAGCATGTAAAAGTTGGTCACTTGGTTCTCATTGGCATGTCTTATTCGTTGCTTGCACTCCTCGGAGTCGATCAGTTCGCCCACATACTCCATAACAAAATCACCCTGGACACAACCAAACAATGTCCCAATAAAATTTTATGCAATATAATGAATAAAGGATTAAGCCATTTTGTGCTTTATTCTAGTTTGCTTGATAGATACCGTGCCAAAGCATACATGGCCCAAAACACAATTTTAAGACTTTAAAGATATTTTATGTTAGAAAAAAAAAAAGTCTAAAAATAGAAAAATAGATATCGTTTTATATTGTCATGTGACAACGATAATATTGAGACCACAATATTGTTACATGCCTGCTCATACATTTTTTAATTCCGTCATGTCAGAACACATACAATTAAAATATTATTTATTTTATTAATAATAAAAAAATAGATGTACTACTATTAATAATAAAATATATTATTTCAGTTTGGTCTGGTATGAAAAAGTCTTAAAACTAATAAAAATAAATAAATAAATAAGGCACAAAAAAATAAAAAAATAAAAAAGTTTCTGTATCTATCTCCAGTTAATAACCTCGGTTTCACAGACCGGGCTTATCCTAAACCAGGATTATGCCATAGTTCAATTAGGACATTTAATTTTTATAAACATGGGTCAGAAAAAAGCATTACTGGGGTGCACTTTAAGATAAAACACTGTTACTGACATGTTTTAAGATCACTCAGTGCAAGTTTCTTTCACTTGAAACAGCTTAGATTTACATTTTAGTCTAGGACTAGGCTTAAGCCTTGTCTGTTAAACTGAGGGTTAATGTGTCGACTTAAGTTAGTTGTTAGAACAATATTTCTGATTAAGCTAAGATTTCAGCTAAGCTCTGGGGTTATTTTGGGGAATTCTTCCTGCCCTGATTGCCTCAGCTCCCTTCAAACTATTTTATTTGTTTACAACATGTCAGCAAGCACAGGAAATTTGTTTTTTATCATAATCTATTCAAAAGTTATTCTATTCCATATTCTATTCTAGTCTCCCCATACCAACAAAAATAAAGTGAAATAAATGCATTATCTTGGTGTCATTGTAAAGAAAACCCTTTGAAATTACAAAAATGCTGTAAGTGATAGATATTATTATATATGTTGTCTATCCTAAGATGAACCATGTCAACACAAGGCGCTTTTAGTTTTTTTTTGCTCTAAATCTACAAAATGGGGGGGGGGGGGTAGACATACATGTAAATAACTTTGTTACAGTAAAATACATATCAAAGTGATGCATGTCTATGCATAAAATAGAGATTCTAAGCTTTAAATGGTACCACTTATGGGGTTATTGGTCCAGACAAACCTTTAAAAATTAAAGGCACAATTTGAATATGTAAATTTGGACCCGCCGGTGGGTCCACAGAGTTAAGGAGGTTAAATGCAATTAACTTTTTGAACATTAGTGATATTAGATTCATCTAACTCTAACCTTTTTGAGGTCCTGCTTGGTCTTTAGGCCCCACCCTCGGCCGGTGGTCTTAATGACCTCTGTGTCAGGGTAGAGGCGTTTGGAGAAGCACTGGTTGTGGCAGCGGTCACCTGCGGGACAGACCTGCGGGTGACATTCATACTGCAGCATGCGGTTCAGGCACTGAGAGTCCTGGCTGCACGGACGCTCGTCTGTTGGTTTGCAGTTGCAGCGTGGGATCTCTGAGAGGTCAGCAACGTGCACCTGCACCTTCCCAACTGGCTTATTGGACTGAGGTGAGAAACATGAACAAAAATATAGAGTTTTAGTTTGTTTCAATATGATTTGCGTTTTCTGCATTGCAGAAAGATTAACATGAAAGGTAGAAAGGGCCATATTATGGTAACACACAACTTTTGAAAGAAAGTATTTTTGCTACATTCTGTACCTTGATAAGTTTGTATGGTGGGGGTCTGCGAGAGTTGCGCTCTTGTTCGAGGGCCTCCTTAGTTTCTCGCTGTGCTTTTAACTCCTGGAACCTTTTTGCTGCTTCCTCAAGTGCTTCACAAGCACAAAAATACATTTAGAAGTCAATTTAACTTAACCTTTATTGAGGACGTGATACTTACATTGACTATTTAATATAATAATCTTACCTTTTTTAAACGTCTTATTGACGCCAACTTGTCCTTCTGCAAAGTTCTTATCGCTCTCAACATATGGGAAAACTCTGCCCTGGTTTATCCAGTAATAGTCATGGGAGCCAAAGAAAAAGACTGGGAAGTCGCCAATGTCATGCTTCAATGTCTGTATGTTGGAGGGAACCAGGCGAGGGTTGCATATCTCTGCTGGCCACCACCTACACATGGTTCAACATCAACATTATAATAAGCAACAGGTTTATCGCTTATTCATTAGTCAGATAAAATATAGACTTCATCTTGCAGGAAAACAAACCAAAAATAGGCTACTGATGTCACACGCAAGGTTATATTTAAAATAAGGGATGACACATTCCATCCAGTTCTAATGAAGAAATACATTAATACAACAAAGGACATGGTTCTCAAAGCCTTTTTTTAACTTCAGGCTTTTTACACAGCTCTGTGGCTGTTAAAATACAGCGTAAAGACATGATGCTGCATAAAAGCCAGACTTAATTATGCCTGCTCAGACCCAAGTATCAAATTATACAGTAGCAATGCGTGTAAATGCATTCATGTCATCTTTGAGCAGCATTAAACGGTCTGTTTAACGATGTGCTTTTTGTGACACCTTTGCAGTATAAATTTAATGGTATAAAAGTAAAAACTGCTGCAACCTTTGAACGTCATTAAATATTCAAAGTCAAAAAACTGCATAAAAACTGAAAAATGTAACAATGCCTCTCTGTAGATAAAATATCCTGCATCAGATGTTGTGAGAAAAAGCTTGAGCTTTTTTCTCAAGTTTTTCCAATATTCTACGTTTTTGTGATTTAGTCACAGGAAACTTGACATGAACCGGTCTTTAGTTTAGCAAAAGATATCTTAAGGCTTGTGCACACCGGGACAAATATTACGATTATAATTATTAAGTTACTGTAAAACACGACTTGGTGGCACTGGAGCACAAAACGGTCTTACTAAGCACACATTGATACCTAACGACGAAGAGGAAGTAGGTAGATGAAGAAGATGGACCAGGGGCCAGTTGCATAAACTCAGCCTTCATGTCTGCTTAAGAGCAAGCAGTAAGCCAAGAGTAATCAGTTTTATTTTTTGTATTTACCTTAGCCTAACGTACATTTTTATGTAACTAAATTTATGCAACCGGACCCAGGGCAAGAGGAAAGTAGCTTAACACAAAGGGCTTAATTACAAACATAACAGAACATCTCAATAAGAGGGAGTTGTTATGGAGAGGAGTCGCAGATCAAATAGGATTTGATGTGTACCGGCTATTTCTGTTTTTCATTAAGAGCTATCTAAGGTCAGGGAGTGAATTTTGAACGTTCAGCTCATTGCCGGCGAAAATCGGTTGGGTATAAACACAAAGACAAGTCGAAACCACTGGTGATTAACGTGCACAATTATCGCCCCGCTGTATATGAGGCTTTAGGACACTAAGAGACTTTTAACAGTTCCACGGACGTACCTGTAGTTGCCCAGCTTGACCCAGACTATCTGCTTATAGTGGGGCTTCTTGCCCGATCGGCATTCCCCACACAGCCACGTCCCATCTGGCATTTCCATGTTCAAGCATTTGGGGTGGAACGAGGCGGGACAGGCCTCACAACACAAAAGTCTTCCTCCTTTTTGACAAGCACACACACACACATAAACACACAATCGAATACACAAGTAAACAGTATCACCACATGCTTGTCCATTCCCAATAAGGTGGTATTCCACAAACCTCACCCATGAGCATGTCAGAATCAGACAGTTATGTGTCCTCTGAGAGCGATATAGAACTCCGAAATGCTACGTCTAGATTCTACAGGCCAATTTGAAGTTCTGTTTGACATGCTCAAAGACATGGTTTGATGACTAACACCTTTCTGCATTATGTTAATGTGCTTTTTTTGTGCCGGGTGATTTAATAAGCAGCCAATAGTGAATGATCAGAGGGGGGGGGGGCACTATGGGAAACATGCAGTGATGCACACTGACTGATTGTCCGCATTAACATCACCTGCAGTACACTAGCAGACACGGAGCAAGTATTTTGGATGGCGTCACTTAAAACACTTTGTTTGACTGACAAGAAACATATGGCAAAAAAGATGGAGCACAGCAGTGAGGGGCCACTTTTTCAGCCACTTTGGTTCGGAAAGCATTTTTCCGATTCATTTTTTCCATAGGGATTAAATAAAAATGTATCTTAAAGAACAACTAGTCCTGAAAGTAAGCTCTGAAACTACTACTCATTCCAAGAATCATTTAACAAGTTTGTAAATATGAAAAAAAAAAAAAACAGTAATAATTTAAAGTACAAAAACTATATGAACTCGATGAAAATTGACTTTTTTGCCAGAAACTCAATGAAAAAAGTCACTATTACCTTTATGAATTTAAAGTCCATGAAGAAAAATGGCGTCTATACAGCAGAGTTGTACAAGTTCTTTTATTGAACTATTACTGAAAAAAATGAATGGGATTTTGACTTCCAGGACCCTGCTGTTGGCTCAATTAAAATTTCCATCCAAAATATGTTTATGTTTGGAGAGTGGTAGGGTATAATTATGCTCAAGCAAACAGAGAAACGGGACAAAGTAATTTAGAAACAATCCAAGCAATTAATGCTAAGCCGAAGCGTGTTACGGACTCAGAATAACAAGTTACGTGATCCGATTCAGGCACAACGATTTGAGTATTATGCCAACTTCCATTTCATTTCTCTACAAAAAAAATCCCAAACCAACTTAAAATGGTGCGATCTGATTTTATACTGAAAAATGTATCTATGTGTTGCTGCATGTTATTTCAAGCCCACTACAGTATGTGCATTAGAAGCAGCGCGAGGGTGTCAAATTAAGAGCAATAAAATGATCCCAAAAACAAACAAACAAACAAACAAAAAGTAGCAGTAAGACAGCTGTGGAAGCATACAGATGGCAAACTACATAAACCAAGAAAACATGATTTTACCTTTCCCAATATTCTTTTTGGTAGCTGACGAAGAAGAAGGAATCATAGGTAATTTCATCAACTCAGCACGATTTGACTCAGTCAGAAGGTAGTGCGACTTAAAGGTATATGAACTTAATATGGGGTCAGTATGGTCGTGCACTAAAAGCCCTACACGAGACAAACAGGAAAAGTCATGAGTAATGAAACTACCCATGATTCCAGAAAACACACATCAGGAAAAAAATGACACGTGATTAAATAAGTAGTCCTGAAAAGAGAACACAAAAAACGAGAGTCTTAAGAGGAACGCTGCAGTGTTGGAGTGGGAGCTTTAGGGAATCACTGGATGCCAAACAATCGTGTCATTTGATTCTCTGTTTTCTGCTTTTAATAGTAGCCAGATGTTAAAACGAACAATTCATTCAAATCAAGTTATTTATTCACCCTCATGTTGCTCCAAACCTGTCTTTCATTGAATAAAGACTCTATCCTACAGCTTTACGAGACATGAAGTACTGGGGACCGATTCACATGGACCATTTTTCTAATAGGTTTATGATCCTTGTTTTAATTTGGAAACTTCAGCCCTGTTTAATTGCAACTGTGTGGGTAAAGAAAAGACAAAACTACAATTTTATTCCAAATTTTGCGTGTTTTTAAAGGAAAAAAGTCAGAGTTTGGAACAATATGATGCGAGTAAATGAAAAACTTTGCTTTTTCAGGACAAATATTGTTTATAAACAGCATGCAACTGCTCCCACACCAACACAGACTATCCAAATTACTGCAGACAACAAAGATGGTTAAAGAAATGACCAAAACTCAGCTTATCATTATTAGTTAGTTCCTTGAGAAGTTAGAAGGTGAAAAAGCTTTACTATAAAAGTGGGAAGGTGTTTGTTCCAAAACTTAAAGATGAAATCAATGATCTTCAGTTTGATATTTTGCATATTGCATATTGCATATTGCAAAATATCTAGCAGTAAGACTGAGTGAGTTTACGTGTGCATGTTACATGTGTAAGACTGAGTGAGTTTAGAGAAAACTTAAAAGTCCAATATATTTCGTCTTAACATCTAATTTCACTTAAACAATACATCGACATGTAGGCCATAATCTCTATATCTGTGAAAAATAACAATAACAACACTCTGGCGAAAGATGGTAAGACCCAGCCTTCAAAATGAGCTGATTTTTATAGTTTTACCATTTAATAAACAAACATAACAGATTGAGTGTACATTAATTGCTCACTGGAATGTCTTAAATTACTGATAGTTTTTGTCATTTTTAAAGTTCAACTGAAACTGAAATCAATCTCAGTCCTCCCCCAGAAGAAACACAGACAATTAAAATGTTAATTAGTAGGAAACGAACATGATCTGATGGATCACAAACACAAAGTACATCTTAAAGTAAAGGATTAGGTGACAAGAAAGAAAGTCACATTAAAAAGTGTCCAACTCTTAAAGAGTAGGAACATCGAACATTACAAAGGACGACACCAGAGAACATTAAAATACTGATGTGGTGAGAAGATTGTTAGAAAGTGTTGCATTCACTAACTGCACTAGTGACAAGAACCCATTTAAATGCCTTTAAGGCATACAAAACTAATCATCTCAGTAATTATGGTTTTAGCTACTTCAACTCAAAGCGTGAAGACCGTGAGACCCAAACGTACCTCGAGCGCAGATGAAACACCAGCCTACGTTTACAGGTGAGGAAAAGTGTCCGTTCTTCCTGGAACTGGAGTGGTTGCTACATATGATGATGTGGGGTGTTATTAACACGCTGCCAGCCGCCACACAGCCGTCTCCTGTGTGGTACGCCACCGGACAGCGGATACATCGCATCATACGGCCTGAACAGGGAGAAAACACAAAAGGAGACTGCTCTGAAATTGCTTCTGTAAAATACAACGATTAAGTGAGGCTTCTTTATATGTACCTTTGCCAGCTTTGTGAAAATCTCTGTCGAGACAGCATGTGGCACAGCTGTGCTGAGGGCAGCGGAGGCCTCTTGTATCAGTGGTGGTGCCTGGGAGCTTGCGGGCACACGTCTCGTGATAATAGCGGCCGCAACCGTTCGCTGAGCACCGCTTCACATCACCCTCCGCGACCTTGCAGGAGAAACAAAAGTGGGAACCTGGAGAAAGAGCCAGCGACAAACAGATTAGACTAAACAGGAACCGAAAAAAAAGAGAACAGACGGTACTTTCAAATCAGTCTCGCGATACTTTGATGTCATCCACCGATCGGTCTATGTGGTGCTGCTCCAACCTGACAGCACGTATACATTTTGCCCAATGTTGGAATTTAAACGCACTTACTTCCCCCTTACTTTTTTTCTCCCAGCCCTAGATATAACGCTAGACAAAACATAACATATGAGAGGAATACCACTCTAATTCAGTTTATTGAATAATTATGCCTAAGCATTCAGAAGCAATTGGAAGTAATGATGCTTACCTGTCTTACACTCCTGACACAGTTGTTCTCCATCTGTTCCTCCATTAGATCCTATACACTCTGGATGAAACAGCCTGTTACAGTCTCCCTCACAGCTCAGCAAAGAATCCCCGAATGTTTCACAGACCTTAAAAATTCATAGAAGAACCACATCAACAGATTTCTATAATACCTGAAAGAGCCAGACAAACTCTGAACTACTGTTTTACATTTCTGTGAATGCTGATCTGCTGCGACCCATTCAGGCAAGGACACAATACATTATCAGAGCCTGTATGGACCTTTACATTGTGTCAAATACAAATTTTACAGTATTTCAAACAAATGCTGTCCTTTTGAACTTCCTATTTGGCAAAAAAACATATTGGGCTGTAAGCACAACCCCTACCTGTGGACGTCGAGCCCTTATACCATTCTCTCTGTTTCTGACCATTTGAGCAGACACATCCACATTTGTGGCCTTCTGGAAGTCATTTGATTTCACAGAAGTGTGATTGACTTACATTGTGTTGTTTAAGTGTTCCCTTTTTTTTGAGCAGTGTATATTCACACAGTTATAGTGAATTTTAATACTATTTCCCAATATTACTGATTTTACTGTGTGTTTATTAAAACAGTAGTGTATCTAATGTCTTTACATATAAAGGCACATAAACCCAGCGTTTATAGAGCTTACATGGCAGACTGTGTCCTTTTTTGAGGAACTTCCTCCTTGACGGGAAAGGCTGGAGTCCACAGACTGCGCATCAGATCCGTCAGCATCTACTGTAGCAGGGCTGTCCGAGCGCTTCCCGAATCCAGTCTGCAAGGGATGCAAATTAATGCAAAAATGTGACTTCACAAGAAAGTCTATTTGGCTACAAAACCTGATCTATATTTCAAATAAACAAATCTGTTATAATAATAGTGTAACCCAATGAGGAGTGTATGGCTAATGTGTCAATCAAAAAATCCTGCTGGCAGTCTGGCTATAATTTTGACCTGTGGATCATTGAGGCCTCTGGAGTCGGAGTCAGAAGTGTCTCTGTACAGTGAGCTGGCCATCTCCACATCAGTAGACGCTCTGCTGCGTTTCTTCAGTGGTTTACACGAGTCTGAGATCTCACTGGCACCTACAGGATTCAAGTAGCATTAACAGAGATATTGATCCATGAATTCATTTATGGGCGTATTAATCATTTTAAAAAATAACCCCAAAAAATACATTTAAATAAATGTAAAATTCATCTTGCAGTGTGTCAAGCACCTTTTTGTGACCCTGTTTTGAAATCCATTTGAGGTGCTGCTTCAGCCTGTGGGGACACAAAAAAGCCAATTTTATAAGATGTTTCCTTATTTTTTGACACCTTTTCAGAACATACTCAGACATTCATAAAGACCTGTGTGGTTCACTTTAAATATACAGTAGACCAGACGCATTACAGTGTCATTTTAGTATCATTGAGATGCTACTATAAAGTTTACTCATTTAGATTTGGCTTCAATTTCTTTCATTTTCATTTTAATTAACTATTTTTTGGCTTTTGTCATTCATTTATTTTATTTATATTGACCTGTGTTCATATAGTTTTTACTAATGACAAGTTTTAGTTTTTTTTTTGTGCATTAAGTTGAACTAAATAAAAATAGCAAATTTGGTAACTAGCTGAAATAAAACAGGTTTATGTTTTTATATTTTAAAGTTCACTTTAATTCAATTCATGGAAATGTCTTTTGGTTTTTACGAAAGAGGATTATGGCCAAGCAATAAGAAAAAAACTACATAATTTCGAGATTAAAGTTGTTAAATTACAAGAAAAAAGTACCCCTCATATTTCGAGAAGTGCAGAACAAAAGACTTGTTTTGGAAAAAATCTGCTACTTTTACATAACGTAGCCTTAATTAAATGGTGATTTCATTTACACTGTAAATAGCATCCATGGCAGAAGTGTCGCAGCTTGTTTATTGAAATGTTTTCATATGCGCTGTCATTTCTGTAGCGCATGAGAATTCCTGAACCAGCAAACAAGAAAGAGCACCGACTCGCGTGAAGCGCGCAGCACGGACTGTGATTCTGTCTAAAGACAGCGCCTGCGCGAGCTCAGATCAAACGCGCTTCTCGTCTGGATCAGGCGAGCGCTGAACAGCGCTGTGAGAACAATCCTCTGCCATAGATGCTATTTACAGTATAAATGAAATCAGTCTATTTTTATAAATACTAAATAAAAATAGCCATTTTATTTACGTTATGTAAAAGTAGCAGATCTTTTCAAATTGTAGATAGTAGCTACCTAATTAGATTTATAGCCTACTTATAAATGGTCACAGATAGCAGTATTGTTGTATATTAACAGGATGTGATTATAACACAGAATGTAAATTAGCCTATTTTATATTTACATTAAGAAATAGCCTGCATGCTGCCTTATTGGCGGACAAGCTCTCCATAATAGCCCTTTACCTCTAATCAAACCACAGACTCCATGGTGAATTAAACTAAAGTTTAATGCAGAAATGCAGATGAAACACTGTGCCATAACTGCATTTAGAATACTTTCCGATACGCAAACGAAAAATGGATTTACTGTAGGACCACTTAATGAATGCATTATAATTAAGCCAGTTAAAATCAACTTATCTGATCTGTAATGTGAAGAAAAACAAAAAGAGTTCTGCATGCAATGGATTCAATCAAACTGGCATGTTTTACTCAAGCGTATTACTCTATGTGTATTACTCTACTCTACGCCTCTGTAGATGCTGCTGGGCACGCTCCAAAACAAGTCTTTTGTTCTGCACTTTTACTTCTCGAAACATGAGGGTTTTTTTCTTGAAATTTAACAATTTTTTTCTCATTATTTAACAACTTCAATCTCGAAATGATATCAATTTTCTTATTATTGCTTGGCCCTAATCCTCTTCAGTAGGTTTTAGATTTAGTTAACTATAACTTTCATGCATTATGAAGCGATGAAAAAAAATATATATATTCACGAGCAAATTCACTAAATTATTATATCACGTTCATTCTGGTATTTCTGGTAGTTTGCTGTATTCCTCACAAGCATTCAGAATTGGCCCCCAAGATGAGGAATTGTGCGTTGCAAATAACATTTTGCACAAATATATAATATAACAGTAATTTGTTTTGGATAAATACTTAGCAAATATCGAATCAGATGTTAAAATTATGCAGGCATTTAGGGAATCCTATCCAACGGTTTGTTGAATTCAACACTGTTAAATGATTTAATATTTTGTTTAAGTGCTCTACCTGTTCCTTCTTCACTTTCTTTTTTGGCACTGGTTCCACACTCTTCTCTGACTCTGAACGGCTTCGCACAGACCGCCGCTGCTGCTTTCTCTCTGATATCACAAAGAGGATGTTTTCACAGATTAGATATATACCGCAAAGTACATCTGAATACTGCTGCAAAAGAGTTTAACGCTGGGGAATAACTGTGCTCATATATACCTGAAGATTGCTCAGCGCTCTCCTGGTCACTCCAGACTAAGGGAGACGCAGCTCGCTCCTCTTCACTGGAACACGTCTCTGGCTCTGCCTTATCACTGGAGCCCTACGTGGGATAGATTGAGAGACATTTAAAAACTAAAAAAAAAAAAACTAAAAAAACATACCAGATGCCTGGCAGAAATGGTGCAATTTCTTTTAAAAACAGCATGCATAAAGAGAGAGAGCAGAGCCCTAATTTTAGTGTAGCTGGATGTGGATGATCTTAGTAATTAACTGTAATTGTAACTTCCAAGTTTGTGTTTTTCCATCTAATACTTGTTATTTTTTCAGCTTTATTTTGATTAGCAAAAATGAGTTCTCTCTAACAACAACGTATGTATATGCTGCAGTAAATCTAAGAAAATGTAAATAATTGAACTAAATTTCTTTATTGTTATCGTATGCATACAAGCTTCATTGTATCCACCAACAGAATTCCACATGCAAACTCCATACAAATAAAAGTGATTATAAAACTATAATAATAAGTAAAATCACTCAATTTGGTCAATTTCATTAAACATGTGACTTAATTGCATAGAGTCACTTGTGGGCAACTACATTTGTGATCTGAGAAGTTTCAGAGTTTGTTTAATTAAGCTTTTCTTTACAAAAATGTAACGGCAGTAATAGATGCTATAATTACATTATTTACAAGGAGGTGATGGAGATTTACTACTAATCACAAAACTGGCTTTACTGACGAGATGCGCATGATGATTGCATTTTAATTATTTGCACAGCCTTACACATACACGCATTTCCTTAAGCTCACTAGGATTTTTTCATGTCTACCTCAGGTGACTGAACCTGATCGCTGGGCCTCTCCTCAATCTCTGTCTTCTTGGGTAAGTCCAACTTTTGCTTAGGGAGCTGCCAGTCACATTTGATGATCTCCACGTTTAGTTTCTTCATAGTTATGGAGAGTGGGAGGAGTTTGCGGGCTGCGGCGGTCTTCCAGGGTGTCCTGACTGGGGGTGGGGAGGGTTCCTTGGGGTGGGGGTCAGGTTTTGCAGGGCTCTCGGGTTGCTCTTGGTCCATATCATCCTCTCCCTGGTTGGGAGATGATGTTTCTCCACTGCTATTGATGCTGCATTGCCTCCTTGGCTGCTGCCGACGAGGTACGGGCTCTTCTTTCGTTCCAGCACTGCCTTTAGAGCGTCTCTGCTTGCGTTCGGGGCGGTTTTTAATGGTCGCCCTAGGTGAGGTCACAGCATCAGCAGCTGGAGCAACATCAGCATCAGAATCAGCAGCAGGAGCAGCAGCCCCGGGTTCCTTGTCAATGTAGATAAAGGTGTAGTTCTCATTGCGTTCTTCTCGTGTCATCTGCAGAGCGGCTTCTGCGTGACCCACACCCACTTCCCATTGGGCACGCTCCTTCTGGGACTGAGGCTTCAGCAACTTTGAAAGGAATACACCACAGAATAAGTAATCAGAAATGTCCACAAAAAGGAGATCACCACGACATCAGGATACCTTTTGTTTCTCAGTTGGGTTGGTTGCTTTCCGGAGTGTTTCTGCTTGCAACTCCTCAAACTGGCTCTCACCCTGGTACACCACAGTTCTCTTCTCATGGATCCAGGCTCTCTCAGGGACACTCCCGAAGAACTGCACGTGGTATTCTTTAACACCTACCAGAAACCATGAAAGCAGGTTATTTTAGAAATATAAATTCGAAAGAGAGAGTAGAAGGCTAAAAGCTAGAATACACAACACAATGTTCCCAAACTGTTCCCTGACTTGCAACTTGGATGAGTTCAGAGATTGAGAAAATCAGAGCCATACTGCAGATTTCAGGCAATCGAAGTTGAAGATGGACATCGGACTCCTGATTCTAAAACTAAAGTTTTTTTATATTTTGAAATTTGAAGACTACCAGCAATGTGTTTTGCATGAATTAGTTGTGATTGGAACAATTAGAAAATCTGGTACTTTCTAATCCTAAGCTATTTAGTGTATGATTTTTCCTCTGTAAATGTTTTCAAAGCCAGCAAGTGTGTAACACCTAGCATTTAAAATTTGCTCTGATTTGAAAAAAAAAACAGCCATAAAAATATGCACTTGTAGTAAACAAAATACCTCTTTTATTAAGTCGTATATGAACATTTGACTGAGGGTCTGATGACACCATGCACGGCCACCAAGGATAGGTCCCAACCTTAGCCCACACTAAGTCACCAATCTCATACTCTTGACAAGAGCCGGTGCTAGTGATGACCGAAGGAAAGTGCTTTTCAACCTAAACAAGAACACAAGATGGTCTAAGATGAACAGGGACTGATCAGCTTTCATCAACCAGAAATTCTCAACACTTTTCCACATCTTCTGAAGGGCTGTAAACATATGAAGAATATTAAACTCACTTTCTGTTCCTTCAGTTCTGCTTTGGGGCTTTTGAGGGTCGAAGAGGGTTGCTCTTCTCTAAATGCGACATGACCTTCGATGAGCTGCGAGGAATTTTGAACCACCCCTGACCGCTCCTCCACTTTGCATGGCTGCTGGCTTTCTTCCTCTTGACAAGCACCATGCCTGCCGCTTCTCTTTTTCCTCTTTTCCTTCTTCTGCTCATGTCTTCTTCTGGAAGCCTCGCCGGCCTGAAACTCTTGCAGCAGATCACCGCACAGTGAGGACTCAAACAGCTCTCTGCCATTCTGGTAGGTCTTAATGATCTTTATTTTGATCTCTGGGGAGCTGGTCTTTTTTGGAGTGTTGATGGATTGTGCGTTGGGGTTGGAGGCGGTGCTTTCTTGAGGTGAAAGAAGAGGTGGCGAAGAGGGCAAGAGCAATGGAGGAGGGGGTGGCAAGACTTGAGGCATTAGTTGAGAAGCAGGAGGCGGATGATGGTGATGAGGTAACAGTGGTGGGTTTTGTGGATGGTGTTGCTGCTGATGGTGGTGGTGGTGATGGTGAGGTGGATGATGAGGCTGGTGGTGATGATGTGGATGAGGTGGAGGTGAGATGTGGCTTGGAGGCTTCTCCTGGACCACTGGTGGTCTCAATACAGTGCCTTCACCAAGCAGCAAACCGTGATCCCCGTAGTTTCGTATGGCACCGTAGCCATTAGCTGAGCCATTGGGGAACTGAGAGTACAAGGCAAACTTGGCCTGTTGCTCATAAGTACCTACTCCTGTCGGGTAGCCGTTTGTAATGACTGGTATGTCTTCAGCAGGGTAAGGAAAGCCTGACTCCAAAGGAGACTCAAAGTTTTGCTGTCCTCCATCATCTCCTGGGTCACTGATGGCTTCATAGACATCCTCCTGTCTGATGTTAGCGGAGTCAATAAGCTGAGGGGGTTGCTGAATTGTGTTTCCCATGATCCCTTGCATGAAAGAGAAGGAGAAATCCATTGTTCTGCTCCAGCATCCTTAAGTTTCCCTTTTTCTTACAGGGCCTGCTGAGATATTGAAGAAAACAGATGGAGTATGATTACGACATGAAAAATGTCACCTCGTTTGTGAAAAATTGCTCTGTTTAAAACCATTTCAATAGGCGTATAAAAACAAAATGGGACAAAATGTGATTAAAACTATGCACAAATGAGTTTGTGAGGCTTGCAGTGGTTCTGCAACACTGCGAATCTTCCTCCCTGGGGATAAATTAAGTTTACTCCACTCCAAGTTAAGCCAACATTCTTATCGCAATCTCAACTTAACGCAAAAGACTGAAATTACACAGCCACGCTGGATATGATTTTTAGTCAGAATAAAGCATGTTAAATGCCTTGCTCCTCATATAACATTCCCTCTCCTTCTGACAACAATTCATGCTTTATCTCAGTTTCTGTTTTATTAAATAATCCTTTGAATTTTGAGCTTCTCTACTTTTAATTATGAGTATGACTATGCCAGCTGGTCAAAATGAAATAACGTTATTTGCCATCAAAACAATATTTTGTCTTTTTAGCTTGGTTGGTCTGTCCAGTAAGAAAAGCTGTAAAACAAGTCGTTAAAGACTTTCATATAGCACATTAACCACATCACTTAATGCAACAGAGCAACAAACGGCTAAACCAACTAATCTAAAACAGTGTTTCGTGTCAAAGAAACAAACCTGCAATGACCAGCAGCTGGCTAATATTAGCCTGCTAGCCTTTTCTGCAAAACAAAACATACCCGATAGAATCATTTTATCATGTACAAACACATACAACTTAATGAAAACGCTATATGGGCCGTGAATTAACAAAATTAAGCTCTTGTGTAGTTAAAAACAGATCTTGTTTTCCTAACAGCCTTGTAAAGCGGACCCGTGTAATGTCGCTGCATTATATGAAAGGCGGTGTTAGCGGATGTGCTAATGTGTACATGAGGAAAACACCAACGCACGTACTTATTAGGTTTTATCAACAGGGAATTTTCCAGACAAACATTGGTATGTTTCTTTGTAGATTGGATCATGCGGAGAACCCATAAAACTGAAGAAGTGAATGCGAACATGCCAACATGGCTGCCCGTGCCCCTTTAAATCAAATCGGCCAGATTGCATTTCCATCTGGAAAAGGTGTGATGAAAACCAATGCTTTATTGTTATCAAAAGCAGAAATGCATGCAGCGCTTGTCTGGATTCAACGCGATATTATGAAACGAAGCATCGAAATAACGGTAGAATAAAAGCGTCTGTACCTTCAGCGTGTTCCATTCTAAACAAATACACCAAATAAACCGGATTCCCGCTGCAGTTAACATACATTTATCAACACAAAGACCTATGACTCCACGTTTCTTAGATCTAATCCGGTGTATGGAGAAAAAAGGGGGCTAGATCAGTCGTATGTCGATCCCCATGATAGGATGTGTGGCTGTGGAATCGGGAGAGGCCCCGTTTTTTTTTTTTTGCGGGATGCTCCTGCAGACCCAGGGAAATTTGGCTCCCATATATTTTATTATAGCCGTCTCCCTCCCTCTAGCTGTAACAAAAGCCCCTCTGCTTAAGGCCTGTGTCCTCAGCGCCAAAATAAAATCTCCCCCATTGGCTGTGCTGCATGATGTGAGGGGCATGTTGGGGCGAGTAGTTTTTCTTTCTTTCTTATAATTTACAACAAAATTATTGCAAGACATTAAAGCATAATACGTGATCAATGTATTGCGTATTTATATATATTTACTAAATAAAAATATATAAATATGTATAATTTTTTTTTTTTAAATAACAATGAAAGTATTTTTTCGAAAAATAGCCAAATTCTACTTCAGTCACCGAATAACAACAACAATTATTATGTATTTACCTTGATATGTGTGAAACAGTAAAATGTTAGTAGAATTAAAATGAAACATTAATAATTTTTGTTTTATCATTTTTAATTTCTATGATATCGATCGATCGTTCGATAGATATATAAAACATTTTATCTATGCTTATCAAAAATAGTACTAAACTCACTTTGATGTATAACGTACTCTAATACATGCTTTATTCATTAAACAAGGCCTACAGAAATAACAATTAACTTTGCAGCAATTGTTTTACAAAAATGCAACACATTTTATTTGAATTATTCTGCGTGTTTCATATGCATTATATGTTAGCAAACAAGAAAATAAGAACAAAAACAATGTTATTAGGGTACGATGTTCATTCCCTGTGGAGCTCAAGCGAAATTAAACTGAACAATAGCGCCATCGTCTGCAAAAAATACCTAATAACAACCGTGTAAAACGCTTTGCTACTCCGCCACTGTTCTCGAAACTGTAATAATGACTGTTGCCATGACAATTCTGAGTTAAAACTGAACTAAGATCAGCAGATGTGGACGCTCATCTGCCCTCATCATCGCGGATGAGGTCATGGGAAGTTCCACTCTCCGCCCCGTCCATCGGATTGGCCAGCGTCACTAGTGCGTACAGCTCGCTCATTGGCTTATGTAGCTGTCAATCACGCCTCATCCCTCATCGGATGATCCTCCTCAGTAGGACGGCCTGGGCCACCGGAGGCAGCCTGACAGTCCGATTTAAATCCGATCACAACAATACATCAGCACGGATGTATTAATTTATGTCTGTTTAAGTTTAAACTTAAGGAGCGACATACAATCGTGAATGGAGTATCTCATCCCGCACAAGGTCCGTTTTCATCCGTGCCATCGCCTCCGAGGAAATTTGACCCTCAGCTGCAGGAAGAGCGCTGTCGAGACGGACATTTTTCTCCACCGTCATCCGATCTGACACCATATCCAATGGTTACAGCCGAGTAGTCTTCACATCGCACGACACGGGCCTTTTCGACAGGTTGGTGGATGTTAAATCGTGTTTCGAGTTCTTTATTGTGCGATATGTTTTTTAGACCCTCTCTATCCTTTGGCTTCCCTCTGTTGTTTAACCGGTTAACGTTAGCTACCGCTTGCTGTTAGTTGTCCATTAACGAAAGTAAAACAAAAGAACTGTCCGATCACGTTTCTCTAAAGTTGATCGATGTCGTGTGGACTATATCCGTAGAAAAACCTCTGTAATAGCTGTAATGTTGTGCTCGTGCTGAATACGGTTTGTTTTGAGATGGTGTATATCCGCGGCCTCTACTGTGGCCTTCAGCGCCTGTCATGAAACTTCACTGTTTTGACTCGCACTACTTTTATATGACAGTTCAGACGTTATAAAGTTTAATCTTTCGAGGAGTTATACAAAAAAGTGGATACTGTAGTTTTTGTGACGTAACTTTTCGCATATAATAAAGCAAAAGCACTTTGATTGCGGGGTCTGTGATATATGACATAAAAATAATACAACGTTTAAACACTTTACCTGTTGTAATTTGAGGCAAACTTTCGGGTGAAATGACACGTTAAATATGGTCTATGACTTTGACAGGTCTCTGTGTTTGTGTTCTATTTTAGCAACGCAAGCGTCAAAGACAAACACGTGAGTCCGTATCTGCGTGCAGTGCTCGCGACCGGCCGGATCCGTGAAGAGCGCGCTCTCCTCCCTAGGATGTTATTATTGTTGCAGTCTTCAGCGTATAGTCATTCGTAAATAATAGAAAAGCAAAAATAAAAGTATGCGCGAAAAATAAACAAACAAATAACAGGACTTATTCCTCACAAATTTTATGTGTAAATATATTAACCTTAACTTATAGTTTGTTTGTTAATTTATGTACATTTATTCTTGAAAGAATAAGAAGATTATTCCTCAGAAATTCTCTATTTATTCAAACTCAAGTCTCTAATACCTTTTAATCTAATTGCATTACAGTAACATTACATTACATCTATTTTTTCTTTCAGGAGTCCTGATTTTAAGGAACAAAATGGCAGTTTTTAGCTCACAGGTGCTTCTCGCCATAACAAGATCAAGGTGAGGTCAAAAATGAACATGTTTGGTCCTGATAAAATATTCAAATATTAATATTTCATGATAACATTTTGCAGTGTTCCCCAATTCTAATGCTTCATAGGAATTTTGAAAACAGAAATGGGAAGCTTGCATGAAAAGCACTTTTATCCTTGCATTCTAAACATATGTGAGCTCTAGCTGGCTAAATTGCCCTATTAGTGATAAAAATAACTTTCTAGGCTAATTAACTGAATGTTATTCCTTATGTAAGTAGTTACTTTCATATTGTTTGCACATTATTATGTAATGCTGGCTTTACACGACTTTACATGATCAGAATAGGATTGAATGGATTAGATTTACGATAAAGCTACTAAGGGCCGGTTTCCCAGATAGGAATTAAGCCAGAACTAGACCTTTGCTAATTTAGGACATTTAAGAAGTTTTAGAAACATGTCTTACAAAAATGCATTATCTGTGAGCATTTTAAGACCAAACAATGACAATGATGTATTTTAAGATATATCAGTGCAAGCTTTTTTTTTAAGTTTTTTTTTTATAATTTTATTCTAGGACTAGTCTTCAACACTGTTCGGGGAACTGCCCCACAATGTTTACCCCAGAGCTTCAGTTTTGTTTAGTAACCAAAAATGTATAATCTAGCATGATCTGAAATAATAATATGACTAATAATAGAATCATCCTGATGTGTAAATTATAAAAATAGGCTTGTACAACACAATCCAGTGTCACAGATAAATGATGTTAAATAAATGTTGATCTAGCATGACACAGTCTTCTCATAAAGCTGATCTATAACAGGAAGATGTGTTTTACCCATAAGTGCTGCCAGGAGACACAGTGATGACATCTCAAGGTCAATGTTGTCCTGAAGTTCCCTGCTACTGGTGCGGCTGAGTCGTGGGTCAGAGTGAGCGTGCGTTTCAGCCCCGTGAGAGTGCGTCTGGGTCATGTGAGCATCGGGTGAGCTCTCTTTCAGAGCTTCCACAGAGATGCGGTCACCGTGCTGAAGTGCCACGGGCTGGTGCTGGTCCTCGGGATGCGGCGGGGGCAGCTCTCTGGGTGGGAAACCGTGTCGGATGCACAGCTGTCCGGGTGACAAGTTGAAGACCTGGATGATGGAGTTCTGGAGCTCACCGTAGGTGGTGTGCGGCTGCAGAGTAAGCATGGCCTGCCTCCCATCGCTGGTCGTTACACGGATCTTCTTCTCCCTGCTGTTGGGTGGCACTTTGGTGGGTGTGGGCGGAGCAGAGGATGATGAAGAGGAAGGAGATGATGGGCGAGGATCTTGTTGGCGCAAGCGGTCTGTGCTACGGCGCTGGGACAAGGCTGCCTGCTCACTGATGCTATGCTGCAAGACCCTCTCAGTTTTGCTCATCACCAGCTCTTCCTTATGCAGGGTTTTGCCTTTCTGTCCGGTCAGGATGATTTTAGTAGGAGGGTGAGTGGCTGATTCACTCCCGTCTCTCCCGTCCTGCACATGAGCACCTTCGATGGCAACTGGATTGTATTCATCTTGGCTCTTCTTGGCGGTGTGATGCAAGATGGTATTCACCACTTTTTGGACTAGAATCTCGCTTCCGAACTCTCCGGGGAAGTGCTTTGTGACGAGACGCATCGTCACATCGTAAACATTACTGTTGAGTGTTGGATCAGTTTCGTACTGGAACCAATAAACGGTCTCTCGCACCACACGCCCAGCCCACTCCAGAGTGATAGGAAAGGCTTCGGGAAGATTGTCATACTCTTTTCCCTCCCAGAAGTGCTTAAACCCGCAGCCGCACTTTCCACCCTGTGAGCGGGTGTTGGTCCGGTCTCCATCTAAATAGACGACGGAGCCGTCGCCGCGAACGCGTCGCATTGAAGTACCGTGACACCAGGTGCATGCCGTGAGTGAGCTGAGTTTATAATCAGGGTCCAGGATGTCTTTTTCTGGGTTATAGGAACAAACCAAACTATTTAAAGGAAAGCTGTAGTTCTTGTCTGCCCGCAGCGTCCCGTGAGTCGACTTTGCCAAGTTGTAGAGTTTCCCTCCAGGTAAGAGCCACTCTGCTGGGACGTGGAGCTCTGAAAGAGCGTTGCAGACAAGACAGCGATGGAGACGACCCTCCTGAACGGATTTCTTAGCCGCTTCCGTCACCTCCTCTGGTTGAACGCCGATCACTCCGGTGCGGCGGTATATGTACTGGTGGACGTCAGCAACTAGAGCAGGGTGGATGGCATGCTTGTCCATGAAGACGTCCTCCATCACGCCTACGAGACGCAGAAGGTACTTATCCTGCAGGCTCCGGTCGCCACCGATCACGCAGCTTCCACTGGAGTCCAAGCTCACGTATTTGCGAATTAGCTCTTGAGGAACACCCCAAGCTTTCGGGAGCAGCGCAGCAGGTAAACGGGGCAAAGCCAAGCCCTTGATGCCCACTAGGGGTAGATAGTGATTTCTACCAGAGCTGCTCCAGGCGATACAGATGGGCTTGTTCGGAGTGCCGTCTTTTCCTCGGCACTGCTCCTCTGGAACCAGGCCTGGCAGGAAGGTGGCGGAGTAATCACCCGAGCTGCGCATGCCGCTCAGGGAGTCCAACAGGATTATAGGTCTGTGCAGCACATTCGCCAGACCGAATATGTGAATGTTTCTAAGACCCAAAGGAACGCCTTCTGGAGGGACAAACAACGGGTCGCACTCATTAATGATGTCTTCCCATTCCGCGGCATCTACAAAGTCTTGGAAAAGGGCTTTGTAGTGTTCGAGGTTCTGCTTGAAATTGAGTTTTAGGTTTTCTCGAAGGGCATGCCAGAAGAGCTCGCGTCCTACTAGAGCTCTGGACACGGCGTGCACCAGGCAGTGTCCGTCTCCATCCACGTGCACGGGAATAAGACACTCTCTATTCAAGTTTGCTTTCTTGATCTCCTCCAAAGTGTCATGCAGGTAGATCAGGCTCCCTGAGCGGTCCCGTCCATAGCCAACAGTGGATACATGCTCTTGTTCAATAAGAAACGCACGGTCCCCAAGAAGCGAGCAGTCGAAGATCTCTCCCTGGTTCATTTCCTTCAAGAGTTTGGCAGTGCCTGTCTGTTTGTCCATGCCATAGCGGGTGAGGATGGGAGACAGCAGCTTACAGTGATAGTTGGACAGTCCCATCACTTTCACCAGCTCGGAGCCCTTTTTAGGAGGGCCTGGCACACCCAGCAACGCATTTCTCAGCAAATTATGAAGCACTACATCTGGATCAGTCACCTCCTCCACATTCGCGAGGTTCTTCTGTTCGTGTCTCTGGCCGCATTCAGTGCACTCGATGCTCATGGAGGTGTGTGCGGGAAAGAAGAGCTTCGCCTGGCACTGCGGGTCCGGGCACATCCCGCATAAAATGCGCCTGTCCTTCTGCTTTGAGCCCGGAATTAACGACATAGTCCAATCTGATATCTCTGCTGACGCAGCGCTTTACAAATGCATCGCTGTCTAATCAGTGACGGGCGAGAGAAAATTATGTCACCTCACGCAGTTTCTGTTTTCCAGTAACAAACACAACACGGAAGCGGTTCTGTAGCACAGCGTGACCCTATGGGCAGCGCGAAGCATGCTGGGAGATGAAGTTTTTAACCGTCAAAGGTCTGGAGGGGTTCTAACGACATTATTTAAAAAATAATAATTACAACGTATTCTAGTATTGTACAAAATTGTTTTTGTTTTGTTTTTATTTACGAAATACAATAATTGTTTACTACCGACTGGGACGAATCATACGATAAAATAACAAAAGCGAATTAAGCAAAACTACAATAACCACAATACAAAGAAGGCCAAAGGTTGTGTTGTGTTTACTTCAGCAATCTTTACATGGGCGTGAGAATAAACTGCATTTGTTTTATATACATAAACATAGACTGTTTCATACGTTGTTTATTTATTTCTCATACAAGATGACCACAGGCTGAAAAAAATTATATATAAAAATTATTATAATGTTAGGTCATATTATAGTAAGCAAATAATATTGTTTATCATAATGTGATTGAATATTTAGCAATTAAGTTATTATCTAGTTAAGATCTATATATGTTTATTTATTTACCAAAACGTATAATGTGATTCACAAAAAATGAATTGGCTATTGCGAATATAATTCATTGTTATTCTTTTTTTGTTGTTGTTGAATTATGCAGTGTATAAACTAGACAAAAAAATAACTACTTGTCATCTTTAAAGACAAATTCTGTAATTTCCAATAAATTATGGATTTTGTTGAATTATACAAAGAAAAAAAAAATCATAAAGAGTAGGCTAAATTGTCTCAAAACATTGTCTCTAAATTGTCCATTGTCCCCACACACAAAAATATTTAAAATATAATATCCATTACAGAATGTCAAAATAAATAAATGTAATATAGAGAAAATATACAGAAACAAAATGATTCTATTCAGATTTCTATTCTATTCCTGTGATGGATTTTAAATAAACAAAATGAGGAAATTAATAAAAACAAAAAAGAGTGAACAGAGCAAACGGATGACTGAATTTATTTTTAAACCCTCAGATTTAAACATGGCTTCGTTCCGGTCGGCCTAGAAAACGTTACAACCGAGCAGCCTTTTCCGCTTCAGCCTGTCCATGCGCTATATAAATCAGCAGCTGCGAGAGGAAAAGAGGACTAGCGGAAGAGAGGAAGTGAAAGACAGGAAGACTGGAAGAGAGAGGAGCGGAGAGGAATAATAGCGGCTGTTAACTGTGACCGGACAAGAGATCAGTGAAGTCTGATTATGAACCGTTTAACACATTGTATAAATATACAGTTTATTTGAAACATCGATTATTTCCAACATATGAACAGATCCAGATATCAGATGACACATTTATTGTTTTTACCCAAAGAAGCCGCCAGGACAGTGGTATATTATCTGTTGCGATTATTAGTTCGGAATAGAGTTTGTATAAGATAACACCTTAGATTTAGTCAATGGACAGCAATCAAATGATCTAATGATTATGTGGAGTGAAAAGTCAGATGTGTTCAGATTCAGACTCGAGTCGACAGAAGATTAAACTGAGCTTCAACACCAGAAGGAAAAGAGAGGTGTGTAACAAGCTCTTACCTAAGTGTTTGTAAGGCTGCTTCATAAGTATTTGATGTTAGAAAAGGGCAAATTTGTTGCATATTCCACTTGCTAATTGTGTTTTATTAGCTGTTCTCTTATTTTCATAAATAACGAAGTAATAAATGCTGTAACACTGTGGTAACGCTTTGTTTTGATGTGTCTTTGTTACATGTTGCATGTACTTACTATTGCAATAACAATAATCTATGCATGATTACATGAAAGTAACTCAGCCAAACCATAATCCTAACCATAAGTACATGCATGGTTATTTAATATTACTCAGATACTGTAGCAAGGACACCTTAAAATAAATAAGTGTAACCATAACCTTATTGCTTGTTACTGGTTAACTTGCATGCACTATGGGACCTTACTGTAAAGTGTACTGGTATTGTATATGAATAATTATATTGCTACAGGTGGCGCTGTTGAGCTGGAGTGTATGTTTGATTTCCTCTGCATTACTTTTTGTACGTGTTCCAGATGGATGAAGTATTAGAGAAGTTTCTGCTAGATCAGAAATCAAAGATAGCCGAGGAGAAGGCATGTCTGGAACAGGAGCCCCCATATATGGAGATGAGGGTGAGAGAGTAAATGATGGGCTATAAAGAGAATGTGTGTGACTGGTCTTCATTTTAATGCTGTTATATATTGATGTATCAGAGGAGGACTGCCCACGTGCTCCAGAAAGAGAACATCCCTCCACGCACAAGTCAGCAAGGTACAGCTTTGTTTGCAATTTAATACATTTCTGTTATATGTATACCTGGTTTTAAAGTTGTGTGTGTGAAATTTCATTATGCAGATGGAGTGAGTCTGCCACTCGGAGAGGAATACGAGAGAAAGAAACACAAACTGCAAGAAGAACTCAGGAATGATTACAGGAAATACAAGGCAGAGGTGAGATACCTGTTCAAAGCCTTTATACAGACCCTGAATCTTGATTTCTCACTAACTTTGTGTCTTGCAGAAAGATCACTGGAATGCTGGCGACATTCACACGGTCCCAGAGAGAAGACACATACATAGGGTACGCTATCAAAAGCATGATTGTTTCTGTTTCCCTCCTTCTGTACCTCAAAGTTTCGTGAAGTTGTCGTGTGTCTGTCACTTTCATATCTGTTATGTCGAACAGCTGAGTATTCTGATACAATATGATTATGTTTAAGGCCATATTTGTTACACCTATTAAAAAGTACTGTTGAATTACCATGTCTTTTACTACATGGCAGAGTGGTAATACTGTTTTGACACTCCTCAACCTCCCATCCACCTTTCTCTAAACTACTTCATTAGAAAACCCACATCTTCTGCTTGTGTGTCACACACTCCCATGATATTAGTATCTGATGTTTTTTATTGCATGGTTCTGCTAAAGTGCTGTTTTGTAAAGTCAACTCTCTCTTGCTCACTTTTTCAGACGGTCCGTGTCAGGGATGTGGCCACCCTTACAGATGTGTGTGGGCTGGGATGGGGTGTGTGTAGCTCTGAGGAAGACTGCAGTGATGAAGAACTCATGCTTTTGCAAGGGAAACGACATCAAAGAGAGAGAGACACAAGGACAGCAAACAGGTGAGGATAGAGACAGAGAGAGAAAATGTTTAGAATCTTTTTTCTTTCTGGACTTATCTTTCATCCAAGCAGTGTCGTCATATTATGTTAAAAAAGTAATTAGTTACATTTTAAAATTACTTCTGCCAAAAAGTAATTGAGTTAGTAACTCAGTTACCACACTGTAAAAGTAATTAGTTACTTAGCAACA
>JAUCNO010000002.1:4927265-4944861 GCA_032353835.1 Enteromius viviparus | reverse complement strand
GTTAGGAATGGGATGGCACTTCAGTTCATAGAATGAGTAAAGGCAGGTGAGCGAATACTTTTGGTAATATAGTGTAAATCAGATGCGTTATGCCATCAAGTCTGGAAGAAGGTGCAGCCAACATGTCTTCTGCATGTTACGACTGGTACACGGCCACAACTAGGCTCTTATCTTGATGAGACATAGGGTTTTCTATGTGTAAATTAGCTAGTTTTCCCCTATACACCCTTAGTGAAGCCAGACGAACCAGGGTACCCATTGTAAATTGGGCAACTCCCACATATTTTTCGATACTTTTCACTTTCAATTTCTACATCAGCCACAAAGCCCTAGCCCAGAGACAGGAAGGAGAAAAATCATTGAATGGAGGCCATGTGGACAGATGTGAGGTCCAGTCTTGAAACCAGGCTTTTACATAAAATAAAGCCACAACTGATCAACAGCTCCTCAGTGGACACAGCTCGTAACCTGGAAAACAGCCACAAAGCACATAAGTCACCATAAACCTATAAAAAAATGTTTCTATCATGTACAGTAAGGCCGAATCCGAATTCTATTTTAAACCCCTTCCCCTTGTCTTGTTGAGGGTAGGGGGAAATATTAAATATATATATATATATATAATATACCTGCAGGCGATACGGTCTCTCAATCAGTACATCACACAGTACTGATCCATTTTGCACATCCACACACATGGTTTTTGCACTCAATCTGGACACGGAACTCTCTTTCACTTTCACTCCACACAATCTGTACTTCAATTTGCACTACTTATTTGCAGTTGGGAGAAGCCTATGTGGGGATAAATGAGTGGAATTTACATACCATTTGTCCCCAGTATGCCTCTTTACCCACTTTTCACTATTACATTGCAAAGCACATGGGACACTTGTACTGACATACAGTACTTGTTGCTGTCTTGTTGTTTGTATATATACTTCTTATATTTTAATTTACATAGTCATATCGTATTCTATTCTACTTTTATTCTCTTTTCATTACAAAAATTAATAAGGCATTCAATTCAGTGATAGGGCCTTATTTAAAGGTACCAACATTATTAAAAAAAAGGGCGCCACAATTTAAAGAACTGTTTTCGCGATCCTCTTAATGAATACCTAATCTTTTCGAGGTAGAAACAAGACATAATTTGTTTAACCCATTGATTGTGTGTTGGTGGGAGAGGATCCTTCCACTTAAGTAGAATGGCTCTACGTGCTAACAAAGAGGAGAAGGCAAGAATTTTGCACTGTGATGCTGATAGCCGTAACTCCTCAGGAGCAACTCCAAACAGTGCTACCAGGGGTTCTGGTTCTAATCTGTACCCAAGAACCACAGAAAAGGTGTTAAATATTGATCGCCAGAAATGCTCTAATTTAGGACATGTCCAGAACATGTGAATTAAAGTACCCTCAGCACACTGACATCTGTTGCACAAGGAGCTAGTACCAGGAAACATTTGGGCTAACTTCACTTTGGATATATGAGCTCTATGTACAACTTTAAACTGAATGAGAGAATGGCGAGCACACATAGATGATGAGTGGACCTGCTTAAGAACACACTTCCATGTGTCATCCGAAAGTGATCCACCAAGGTCTTCCTCCCAAGCTCTCTTAATATTGTCTAAAGAGGAAACTGACTGCATTAACATTAGATTATAAATAGTCGAAATTGAGCCCTTTACTAATATGTTACACGAAAGGTAACTATCCAAAGGGTTTTCAGTAGGCATCACTGGAAAATCTGCTAAAAATGACCTAACATAGTCTCTAACTTGTAATACTCTAAAGAAATCAGATTTAGTAAGACCAAAATGTGATACTAACTGTTCAAAAGAAGCAAATACACGGTCAATAAATAGATCTTTGAAGCATTTTATTCCTTTATCAGACCAGCTCCTAAATGTCCCATCCTGCATTGAAGGCAAGAAAAAGTGATTACGAGCAATAGGGCTAAGAAGAGAAGGATCTTTAAGACCAAATGATTTCCTAAACTGAGTCCAAATCCTCAGCGAGTGTTTTACCACTGGGCAGTCAGCAAAAGTATAAGAAACTAGCTGTAATTTGGTTGCAAGAAGTGCAGGAAGGGAAATTTGCTTATGTGCATGCATCTCCATGTCCACCCAGGATGGTTTATTAGGTAGAAGGTGATAATGCCACCAATATAGTGTATTTCGTATGTTAGCTGCCCAGTAATAAAACTTAAAATTAGGTAGGGACATACCACCATCTCGCTTAGACCTTTGAAGGTATACTTTACGTAGACGAGGATGTTTACCATTCCAAATAAAAGAAGAGAGGACAGAGTCCAGAGATTTAAAGAATGATAAAGGAATAAACAGAGGTAAACACTGAAAGAGATAGAGAAATTTGGGAAGCACTACCATCTTAATAGAGTTAATGCGCCCAATGAGAGAGATCTTTAAAGGGGACCATTTGGAAAAATCTTTCTTGATTTGTTCAAGGAGAGTACCAAAATTATGTTTAAAAAGATGATTATGTTGGCGAGTAATACAGATACCAAGATAAGTGAATTTGTTTTTAACTATCTTCAGTGGTAAGTTGGAGTATTGTAACTTCATGTCTACTTTACTTATTGGAAAGCATTCACTTTTATGCAGATTGAGTTTATAGCCAGAGAGCTGACCAAATTTCTCAAGTAAGGAAAGAGCTGCAAGTAGAGACGTCTGTGGGTTAGAAATAAAAAGCAGTAAATCATCTGCATATAGAGTAACTTTATGCACGGCCTCACCGCGTGTAATTCCAGTAATTTGTTGGCATTCACGTAAAGCAATTGCTAAAGGCTCAATAGCAAGGGCAAGTAATAGTGGGCTTAACGGGCAACCCTGACGAGTCCCACGATGTAATTTAAACGGTTGAGAAGACAGTCCATTGGTCAAAACTACAGCGGTGGGAGCACTATAAAGCAATTTAATCCAAGAGAGATAGGCCGGACCGAACCCAAATTTTCCCAAAACTAGAAAGAGGTATTCCCACCCTACCCTATCAAACGCCTTCTCAGCATCCAAAGAGACAACACATTCTGGGACAGATTGATGCTGAGAATATACCACATTAAGTAGACGGCGGATGTTAAAAAAAGACTGACGGTTTTTTATAAATCCAGTTTGATCAGGTGAAATGATAGTGGGGAGAACACCTTCAAGTCTTGAGGCAAGCACCTTAGCTAAAATTTTTACATCACAATTAAGCAGGGAAATAGGCCTATATGAAGCACAATCCAAAGGGTCCTTCTGCTTTTTAAGCAATAAGGAGATACATGCTTGATTGAAAGTTGGGGGGAGAATACCGGTCTTAAAGGACTCTGCAAAAACAGTCGTCAGAAAAGGAGCAAGCTGTGCAGAGAATTTTTTATAAAAATCTGACGGAAAGCCGTCGGGTCCTGGGGATTTCCCAGGTTGTAAGGAAACAATGGCAGCTATCACTTCCTCCTCTAAAACTGGCTTTTCTAACAGGTTACGGGCATCAGAAGATAGTATGGGAACATTTAATTGATCAAGGAATTGTTTAGTATCCTTCTGCGAGAAGTGGTCAGCGGCGTACAAAGTGGAGTAAAAATCCCTAAATTTTTCATTAATAATACTTTGATCCGTTGTGATCTCCCCATTATCTAGACGAAGACCGCTTATAATTTGTTTTGACTGGATCCCACGCAATTGATTAGCCAATAATTTGCCTGATTTCTCCCCACTTTCATAAAAAACGCTCCTGGTTTTTCTCAAAAGGCCCTCTATCTCATTGGTCGAAAGTAAATCGAGCTCAGACTTCAATTTATGACGCCTATTATACAGATCTGGTGTCGGAGACCTAGCATTTTGTTCATCCAATTTAGAAATCTCATTAGCCAGAGATAATTGTTTTTCTTTAGAAAGTTTTCTTTTAGTAGTGGCGTATGAAATAATTTGACCTCTTATATATGCCTTAAGAGTCTCCCACACTACTGAGTCAGAGACCTCCGGTGATTTATTGATGCTTAGGAAAAAAGAAATCTGGGCAGCAATAAAGGAAACAAAGTTCTCATCCGCCAAAAGTGAAATATTAAAACGCCAGTTCCTCCTAGGAGAGGGCATATTTGAAAAAGTCAGATCAAGAAGAAGAGGAGCATGGTCCGATATGATAATACTTTGGTATGCACAGGATTGAACACTAGAAATTAGGGCATTATCCAAGATGAAATAATCAATCCTAGAGTAAGAATGATGGACGCTCGAAAAAAAAGAATATTCCCGTTTTTGGGGATTCAAAAACCGCCATACATCCGATAAGCCATACTCAGAAAGAAATTTTTTTAGGTAATTAGCGGATTTGTTTGGGGTGCATGGTTTGGAGGAAGAGCGATCCAACACCGGATCCACACAGCAGTTGAAGTCTCCCCCAAGTATAAGGGAATGAGAATTTAGCTCAGGAAACCGGGAGAAAACTAGTTTGAAAAAACTGACATCATCGAAATTAGGTGCATAAATATTAGCTAAGATTATATTTTTATTGCATAAAGTGCCTGAAACAATTATATAACGTCCATTCTTGTCTGATATAATATCATTTGGGACAAAAGGGACATTCTGATCAACCAAAATTGCTACGCCTCTTGCTTTTGCCTGAAATGAGGAGTGAAAAATCTGACCGTTCCACCTACAGTTGAGTCGAAATTGGTCTACACTACGTAAATGGGTTTCTTGCAGAAAGATAATTTCAGCTTTAAACTGTCTAATATGAGCGAGAATTCTGTTTCTTTTTACCAAATTATTTAAGCCTTTAACATTCCAGCTCATGAGTCTCAGCTGTCTACCCATTCAAAAAGACATCATAGGATAGTGAATGAAAATTGGGAATATATTTATATTATTAAAAAAAAAATAATAATAAAATAAAAAAAAAATAGAATTAAATAAATAAATAAAAAAAACAGCAAAAGAACACCAAACCCCGAGAATGAAAAGTCAGCATACCGCCACTCCAAACAAAACCCCGACCCTCCCATCCAATCAACCCTACCCCCAGAACACATTACAATAACAACAAAACTACCTTCAAAAATAACACACTTTAACACAGTTCCTTATTTCGCCTTACCTTATATAATCTCTGTCCCTTAGAATACGATATCCTCAATATTAAACATAATCAACACGTCAGGAGGTAGGCTTAACTTTGTAGCATATAATCATCCACCGGTAAACATACCATAAAGAGTGCTTAACATTGCTGAACAGGATGAATCAAGTCAAATGCAACAGCACATAGTCAATAGGAGTCAACAGAAAAACATAAGCTTGATTCTAATAGAGATGTCCTTATAAACCTTTGAAATGAAAACGTTGAAATCCACAAAAAAAAAAAGACGATTTTACTCGAACTTTGCAAATGAACAGCAAAGCACTTTTTGACCTTCAGCAGGTCTACCTTCTACGGGACGTTCCGATGAGCTGTTAAAAAGTTCTTGGCCTCGTCCACCGATGTGAGCTGTTTTTGTTCACCCTCCTTGGTCGTAACCCTCAATCTTGCGGGGAAGAGAAGAGATGGCTTGAATCCCAGAGTGTAAAGCTCTGCCATTACCCCACGGTATTGAGCGCGTTGCTCCTGGACTTCTGAGCTGTAATCATCGTACAAAGCGATCGGCTTGCCACGATACTGCAACGATCCTCTTCTCTTACGAGCCTCTCGCATCACCGCCTCCTTAATCTGATAACGATGGAAGCGAACTATTACCGCTCTCGGCTTTCCTCCCTGCTTTGGCTTTGCAACAGGTGCACGATGCGCCCTGTCGAGTTCCGGAGGAGACGGCAAAACTTGTTCGCCCATAACTTCCGACAGCATCTCAGAAAAGAACACGGAGGGTCGAGGACCCTCGACGGACTCCGGTAGGCCAATGATCCTGACGTTGTTACGCCGACTACGACTTTCCAAGTCAGCCGTTTTGGTCTTGAGCTTAGTATAGTTCTCAGTTAACTCGGCACATACTGCTTCCAACGTATTAATTCGCTCGCTGACGAGGTCTGCGTTAGATTCCAGTGATGTTATACGTGAACCATGATCCGACACCGCAGTTTGAACGAGGTCAAGCTTCGCCTCCAAAGACGTTAATGCAGTTTTAAGTTCAGCAGAGAGAGCGGCTCTGTGCTCTTCCAATAAACCTGACAAGGCCGCCATGCTAATCTCCCCATGAGCAGCAAGCGTGTCGTCTTTGGGGGTAGCGTCTTTCTTCGCTTGTTTAGCTGATTTAGATGCCATTTTCTGCTTTCATTAGAAATCAAATGTTTTCCAACTAAATGTAAAACTTTTAAAATTGGTAGAGGATGGTTAATTATGAAAAAAGTAAGTCTTAACAGGGACCATGAGTTAGACACGTCTACTCCATTCGCGTCCTGAACCGGAAGTCCCATTTATGCAAATTTCAACTTGCAGTGTTGACCCTTCTTTTTCAAGACCTCTGCAATTCATCCTGGAATGCTGTCATTCATCTCTTTTAACTGTCAACTAAACGAACAGTTTGGTGATGAACAATGCCTTTTTCAGCATGATGGAGCACCTTGCCGTAATGGCTTGGGGGAACAAAACATTAAGTTCTGGGACTTTCCTGGCCTTGGACCCCAAAATTTGTGGTCAGTCCTCAAGAGGCAGGTGGACAAACAAACAACCAACAAATTCTGTGGCTGATTACGTCAAATACGTTATACTTGTGTGTCCAACGCGTTGAGATACTCTAAAATGGTGGAAAGACATAAGTCATGGGAGAAGAGTAAATTGTTATCTTTGTTTTATTAAAAAAGTATTCTTGTGGCATCCCAAAAGAAGGAGACTTACTTCAAATATTGACAATAATAACAAAAATTAAGTAGCAGTTTTTTAAGCACTTTAAGTTCTTGTTAAACAATAGCAAGTCCTCAAAGTGCTAAAGAACCAAACTGCTAAACTGGAGATTAGAAGTGAAATCAAGACCATTATCATTTTTTTCACAAACGTATTTTTACATCGCAGACACGGACATTCATATATATATGTGTGTGTGCGTGTGTGCATAAAACACAAACTTGCCTTATTTATCATGTACAGTCCAGCACAGCAGGATCGTCATGTAATGATTGGGTAGATCAAGGCTTGGAAAAAAATCCCCCAAAAAACCCAAAGCAAGTAATTGAATGTTTAGAGGGGTTTCTGATGTTTCTACACAATTGTTCACTTATTAACACACCTTTAAAAGATGGGGTAAATACAGAGAGATCACTTTATGGTCAGTCAGCGACAGACATCAGCAGTTCCAGTGGTTTACTACAGAACACACATCTTCATTAACTGCTGGATAAAAAGAAAAGTTAAAGTTATTTTAGTGTGACAGTGCATAAGACTGGATTTATATATAATTTTGAAATAACGTCATGCTTCACTGAAACCTTTCAGTTATTCTAAGGTTAATGAATAAATAAATAAATAACGTAACTTACATTAGTGCTGCTCAGTGAAATGTTAAAAAAAACTCAAGTAAGCATACGTCCTAAGGAGAGAAAAGGACAAAAACAGTTTAAATTTGTGTGTAAATGAATCGGTAGGGTGCTTCTCTCTTTATTTCACTCGTCAAGAGCGCCTTTGGACTTTTGTTTCCGTAGCACCCGTCAGAAACTCTCTGTGTCTTTTATATCGATGCCAAGGGGCAGCTACAGTGAAACTCGTCGCTTAAAGGAACCATGCATCTGCTACATCGATGTCGTCGTCTTCGCAAGAACGCAACGCTACAGCACTGCCATTTCTTCATGAGCAAGCGCGTGGGGGTCGTGACGTCATCATAGAGGATTAAAGAGCAAGGACGGAAGGTGGCGGTGTACTGCCGTTTTAAGTTGCAGATGCAGCGTGAGACTTTGAGTGACAAGAGAGTTTAAGAAGATCATATTTCTAAGTAAGCTGCGTCCAGTTATCCTGAACTCTGTAAGTTTAAATGCTCTAAAGAAAAGGGAATTTCCATGGACATTGATAGTTTAAAAGTTACAAAGGATTTGAAGTTGAAGAAAATAATTCATGCCACACTACAGGTCTATTGCATAGTTTTAAAGCTGAAATTCACCGTTTTAAGTAAAATTTGAGCATTGCTTGAAGAAACTTAAATTTATTGAGCATTCAAAGAGTGACATTCAGTGCTAATTTTATACTTTGGTGAATTCTGTTTCAAGCTTATCTTTGAATGTTATATACATTTACTGCTGCTTGAATTTGCATTGATCATGCTTGCTAATATCTCTTGGGTGCTTATGTACTAGAGGTCTGATGAGAGTGGTATCACTTGCTGCTGAATATCCTCCCCAACTATGGAAGCTGTGAATGCAGAGGCAGCTATGGAAGATACTGTTGAACACATAATCGAACAGGTAAATGAGATGTCACTCCCAGCAGTAGAAATAAGCAACCCACCTGTGCAACAGATCAGATCAAGCTCACGTGAAAGAAGCTGGACAGAAAAGGGTCTAGAGATGCATGAACAGGAAGCCAAGAAGCAAGAGAAAGCATTCTATAAGGCTTATAACTCATGGAAGGAGATTGCAAAAGAGACTAGATCAAGATTGAAAATGTTCTGTTCACGTGAGAATCTTGAACAAATAAAGCAAGACATTCAAAGCCAACAACAATCAGTTTATCAGCACTATGAACCAATACTGCGTAACCATGCTACTTCTCCAGACATCGTCAGTCGAATGGATGCTTGTGCTGCACTGACTGCTGAGATTAGTGATCTTGTGAATAAACGGATAGAGACAATAGCTGAAGAGTACAACAAAGAGCTTGTGAAGGAAAGAGGGAGACAAGTGCTAAATAAAGATGAGTATGGATCCATTTTCGGACACACAATAACAAACACAGTCATTTCAGAGTCCTTGCAGGGATCCGGGAATCAGTCGAAAACTTCTACCAAGATATCAAGTAAACGAGTTGATGCAGAGGCAGAACTTGCTGCTAAACGAGAACAAGCTAAAGCAATGCAAGAAATTCATGATCAACAAGCAAAACTTGACAAGATGGAGATTGATTGGAAGCTTTGTGAAACTAAAATGTTAGCAGAAATAAAGCAAAGGCAGATTGAAACACAACTAAAGCTAGAAGAGGAAAGAAACCGGTTACATCAGTTGCAAGTAGATAAAGAAGTAAAAGTAGCAGCAGCTCGTGTCAAGGTGTATAACGACCTTGAAGGTATCATTGAATGTGGTGATGAAGAAATAGACCCTAGCACTCACATTGGCAGTCAAAGGAAAGAGCCCACATTTAGATTAAACCCAGAAGCTGAATTGTTCCTACCTCAACAAGCATGCTGTAATCCTCATGAAGCTCAGCCATCTAAGGATAATGTTGCTCTAGCTCAAGCAATAGCAGACTCACTAAGCACACATCGACTGCCGGTTCCTGAACCCACCATCTTTTCTGGCGATCCTTTAAAATTCATAGATTGGAAGATGTCCTTTATGGCCCTTATTGATCGAAAGCCCCTCCCACTTGGTGAGAAGATGTTCTATCTTAAAAATTACCTTGTTGGAGAAGCTCGCAAAGCTGTGGAGAGTTATTTTTACAGAAATTCAGAAGATGCATATGAAGGTGCCTGGAAGGTCTTGCAAGATAGATATGGGAATCCATTCATACTACAAAGAGCTTTCCGAGACAAGCTGATGAGATGGCCAAAAATTGGGATAAATGACCCTCTTGCTCTACGAGACTTCACAGACTTCCTACAAGGATGTGTTGAGGCGATTCCTCATGTCAAAGGACTAGCCATTCTAAATGACTGTGAAGAAAACCACAAGTTACTGAAGAAACTTCCTAAATGGATTGTGCGTAAGTGGAATTGAATTGTGGTGGATGAGCTTGACACATCAGGTGATTATCCAAGTTTCAAGTGTTTCACGGACTTCATGCAAAAGGAGGCCAGAACAGCATGTAACCCCATCACATTCCCAGTGTTCATTAGTCTGAAAGGTGCAGATGAAAGGTTTCCAAAGCGAGCTAAGGCTCTCAGTACAAAGGCGGATGTTAAAGATATCAGCTCTAAAAGACTTGAAACATCCAGCTTTAAGCCAAAAGGATCATGCTTTGCCTGTAAAGATGAAAAACACAATATTTCTCATTGTCGTACATTTGCAGAAAGAACCCTTGAAGACAAAAGGACCTTCATTCAAGAAAATCACCTCTGCTTTGGGTGTCTCAAGAAAGGGCATATTGTTAAAGATTGCAGGAGACGACATAAATGTGGAACATGTGGCCGAAATCACCCTACCTGCTTGCATGAAGAAAGAGATAAAGCACCTGTGAAGACTTTAAAGAAAACTTCTGCAGAAGTTCAAGCAAGTCAGGAAGTTCACAAGGTCATGGCCCATGCACTCACACAAAGTTCTTCTGCTACTTCCAGTATTGTGCCAGTCCTCGTCTCTACAGTGAAAGAGCCACAAAGAGAAGTACAGAGTGACTCAACATTCATCTTAACACTCAACCAGTGCAACTAAACACTCAACCAGTGCAACTCAGACTTAGCACTATGACAGCTGTTGACACCATCACTGCAAGTAAAAGGGTTCGTGGTCTACAAGTTCGAGAGCTTCAAGCAGCAAATTCTATTCAACTACAGCAAGCATAAACTAGAGATTTCATTCCTGTTGATAAGTCCTACATCCCAACCAAAAAGACAGCACTGCAATGGCCACACCTCAAACATCTGGCCAATCAATTGCCATCCCTGCAGAACTGCGAAGTTGGACTTTTAATCGGGTATTACTGCCCATTTCCTCTAGCTCCCCTCAAAGTCATAGTGGTTGGTAAAAATGAGCCATTTGCTCAAAGAACCGAGCTTGGCTGGAGTATTATAGGCCTCTCCAATCCACACCTAGACAGGCAGGGAAATCAGAGTTTCGTCCATAGAGTTGCATTTAAAGAAATGCCTGTCCCATTACCCAACAATGTCTAAAAGATTCCAGAGTCAGACTTCAATGAGAAAGGTTATGAGGATAAAAGTGTGTCCCCAAGAGTATATTCATTTCATACAACATCTCAGTGCCAATATCAAACAGAAGGATAACGGACATTATGAACTTCCTCTCCCTTTCAAGTGTAGAGGTCGACTCTCACTTCCAACTAGCCCCAGAGATACTGGATGGAGAGACTGTATGGTGCATTCCACATCATGGAGTGTACTACCCACAGAAACCAGATAAACTGAGGGTTGTGTTCGATTGTTCAGCGAAGTTTTGTGGTATATATCTAAATGACACTCTTCTGACCGGACCTGACCTAATAAACTCTTTAGTGGGAGTACTCTGCCCCTTCAGAAAAGAACACGTCACAGTCACCTGTGACATAGAAAAAAAATGAGCGCAATTTTCTACGATTTCTCTGGTGGGAGGGTGGAGACTTGGAGAAAGAACCTCAAGACTATCGCATGGCAGTCCATCTCCTGGGTGTGCAAATTTTGGTCTAAAGTACCTGGCACAGCAGCACAAACCCAATTACCCATCAGCCTCAGAGTTTGTTGAAAAGAACTTCTATGTAGACGATGGGCTAACCAGTGTTCGTTCTATTGATGAAGCCAAAGAACTGATCGTTGATGCTCAAGCACTGTGTAAACGTGGAGGCTTACGGCTTCATAAATTTAACTCAAATGAAGAAGATGTTCTTTGCTGCATAGAGCCGTCAGAAAGGAATATTACCTCTAACCCACTTGACTTAAACCTTGAAGCAACTCCAACAGGACGCGTACTTGGAATTCACTGGTCAACAAAGGATGACACCTTTAGCTTCAATATCAACTTTAAAGATCAGCCATCAACTCGCCGCGGTATCTTATCTGTCATAGCCTCCTTGTACGATCCACTTGGGTTTGTTGCACCATTCATTCTACAGGGAAAGTGTATCCTGCAAGAACTGTGCCGAAGAGGCATAGGTTTGGACGATCAGCTTCCAGATGAATTCCGCTCACGGTGGGAGGATTGGAAAAATGGCCTTCAAAAGCTTAAGGAAGTCGTCATACCAAGATGCTATCACTCAAATGCTTTCAGTGAAATCATCAGAACGAAACTGCATCACTTCTCCGACGCAAGTAATGCTGGATGTGGACATTTCATGTGTTCGTTGCTAACCGCGTGCAGTTGATAAGAGACATTACAGATCCAAGTCACTGGTATTACGTTAATACGACAGAGAACCCAGCTGATCACGCCTCTAGAGGGCTTCACGCCTCTGACATCTCCTCATCGATCTGGTTATCAGGACCCAAATTTCTATGGGAGCAAGAAGATAGTCCTACACCGTGTATCTCTGACACCCTGCTTGTTGGCGATCCTGAAGTTAAATCAGTTCAAATTTTTGTGATTACAGTCAATGATAGTACAGATCTTCTCAGTCGCTTTAGCCGAATTTCTTCTTGGTCTATGCTTCTAAAGGTTGTTGCAAGGTTACAGATTGGGATCAAAACAGAAAAATACCAGTAATCATGTGACTGTTAAAGAGCGTCACAGAGCTGCTGAAGTGGTAATCAAGCTTGTGCAGCAGGAAGTGTTTTCCAAAGAAATTAGACTGATTGAGAAGAACACCACTGTTCCAAGTTCTAGTGTGTTGTACTCCCTAGATCCCATTTTGGAAAAGGGTCTTCTTCGTGTAGGTGGAAGACTAAAGAGGTCATCACTCAGTCAAGAACTAAAACATCCGGTGATTCTGCCGAAGGATAGTTACATCACCAAGCTAATTTTGTCAAATTACCACATCAAGGTTTGTCACCAAACTCAAATGGAGCTTTGAATGAATGGATTTTGGATCATTGGAGGCAGCAAGTCAGCCGCCAAACTGATACACAAGTGTGTGCTATGTAGAAAACTAAGACGACCAATAGAAGAATAACGAATGGCAGAACAGTGCCCAGGCCGGCTTGACGACGCTTCTCGCAATGGCCATAGTTAATAGTCGTCCACTAACAGTGGATCCAAATTCACTCGAACCTCTCACCCCAAACCATTTAATATTGATGAAATCTGAAGTTGCACTTCCACCTCCAGGAAAATTTGTCAAAGAAGACATGTATGCTACGAAACGGTGGCGTAGAGTCCAATATTTAGTTGAGCAGTTTTGGAGTCGCTGGAAGAAAGAGTATCTTCTTAACATTTCAACACATCAAAAATGGCATGCTCCTAGCCGAAATATCAGAGTAAATGATGTTGTAATTATCAAGAAGGATATGCTCCCAAGGAGTCAGTGGCAGTTAAGCAGAGTGGATTAAACTGTCGAAGAGAGTGATGGATTTGTCAGGCGAGTGAAGATAAACGTAGGAGTAAGAAAACTCGCTAGCAAACATGATAAATCCCCCAAGCGCACAATCATTGAAAGACCCATCCAGAAATTGGTGGTCCTTCTCGAAGAAGAGTGACTGTTAATGGCTTGAGTGATACAATCAAATCAGACCAAGTAATTATTGCTGAAATGCTTTCTAGTTAGTACATACATTAATGAAACTAAAAGACGGTCATATTAAGGTTTAAAAATCATGTTCTGATTTCCTTTCAGTTTGTTTTGTTTATTCATCATACCATGATTGGTGGGAGTGTAAAAGACCGCAATATGGTTGTGTCACTTTAAATTTGTTCTGAGCTTGTGACGTTCCTTACGCAGTAGGGGGAGTGAAGAAAGGTAGTCAGAAGCGGAGAAGAGTTAAGAGTCATGGTCTATGAAGATATTTTCCAGTGGAAAGTGCCTCGATTCTGCCTAATTTTATCTTAGTACCCTTTGGTAAAGCAGAGCGAGGTATGTGATGTTTAAGTGTTGACTTAACTTGACTTGAAGTTTGTTTCAGAGTCTCATGAGCTCGTTTGTACATATGTTAATCAGTGAGCTATGCCTGTTAATTAGTCGTTTCATGTCGTCTTCATTCACTTTATCACTTATTTGACATCTGTTTCTCTGTAAATGTGAAAATTATCTTTTATATTTTTCTTTATATGAGTGTATTTATTGGTTTTGTTATTCCTTTTAAGCACTTAAAAACATTTTTAAATTAATCATTTTTAAAAAAAAAATCCTTATGACAGTCTTTTTGGAACAAAATATATAAATAATAAAGGACAATTGCAAAACCGTGTTAGACACTAATTTTAGTGTTCTTGGAATGCACCCCGACCAATCAAATTCATATACAGTATGTTTAATGTTATACGAGTGCTGATATAGAATAAAACAGCTGGGGGGCATTTCACGGTTTGCATCGCTTGCTTGTGTTAACAGCACAACCAGAAGCTAGCATGGAATTGTGTGATTTTGAATGTAGCAAGGAGTGTGTTTTTTCTTATTTCAGGATTGCTTGGAGCGGCATTTTGTTCACCATTGAATAGCAAGCATAAAATGGAAAACCTGGAGTGGAGCTTATGCTACCTTCAAGCCATGTCTTGATTTGAATAATGTTATATATGAGCTCAGTGCACATAAATGGAACCACAAATCCATTTTACCTGTGGTCAAAAAATGATAGTAGAAGCAAGTACTATACCATATATTTCTAAAAGGCCTGTATACAGTTTTATGAATGCTATTTTAAACCTCTTCTCACTAATCTGTTCCTTCATCTCCTCCATCTGGATAATGGCTAGCACATAGCGTTCAAGACATTTTCTGGGTTTTTACTTGAGCCTTGGGGGGCTGTGCTGGCGATGATCCATTTGACCAGACAGCATTTCATGAGGGACTTGCGGGAGATGCGCGGCTTCTGCCACTTCCCATCGCTCTCCTTCTGCCTGCTGGGGTCCTCGTCATGACCATTGGCATCAGGCAGCAGACCTCCATCGACGCCCTTCTGTCCATCTGCCTGGAGGGCAAAGACAATGAGAAAACACATTAAAAGAGCCCAGATCTTAAAAGCAAGTCAAGGTGGTCAAACCATATCTTTAAATATGCGTCTATTACAACCATCACTGCTCAAAAAGGTAGATACATATACAATACCAAACAACCTGGTCTCATAAAAATATGTACCTCTGTGCACTTTTTATGCTGTCTTTACTTACATCACTGCACATTTCACAGCATTTTCAAAGAGAAATGTCCACTAAGGTTCAATACATGAACCCCGGCACTCTTTATTACGTTGATATGGGTACATATTGCTGTGTTTTTATTATGTTGATTCAGGTAGGCTACGTATTACAATGGTTCAAAATTCAAATGTCCGGGAACTGTCACTAAAAGTCCATATTGGAAACATGCCCTACATCAAATCCAACCCTAAACCTACCCAATAGTGTTAACAAATGCAAAACTGATATAAAAAAGGCATTGTTGATGCAACCGTGCCATTTCAACTTCATTTTACACAGATTTTAACTGTTTTATCGAAGCTGGATATGTTCCTAACATTCAAAAGCATCGGTTTTTAAATCTCCCAGCATATTAATATTGTTTTAAACATGATATTCTTCAAGTAATTGTGCGAAAATTACCCTTTATTAATCAAAATTCTGTACATTTACATGAAAAGGAATAATAGTTGTATCAGTGTTACTGCCTCTAGTGTTCACTTCTTCAGTTGGAAACTGCTGTGATATGTACTTATTGGTACGTATTTTGTGTCTCGCTAAAAAGGGCACCAAGGTATGTTTATGCCATGAGAACAGGTAGCTACCCAAATAAAGAAGAAGCTAATGATTTCGATAATACTTTTCATTTACCACGATCATAAATGAAATTATTTTCTTTCTTACCTCTAAACTGTGTCAACTTAATCCTTATATTTTACACAGATTCCTACAACTTCCATTTTCATATCAGGATGGTTGTGGGGATTTTACCCCTGTAGTTCATTTTTAACTGGTTAAACTGATGGTGTTGCAGCTCACCACATTACAATGCTTCCCAGCCACCCACAGAGACTACCATCAACAACAGAAATGACAAACACATCAAAGATGAGTAAGGTGAGAGATACGCTAAAAGTGATACAGAGGAAAAAATATAAAAGTAAGAGTGAGGAAAGTGTCTAAGGAATTGCAGCTTTAAAGAACAATATTAAACATGCCTTCAAAAATGCGCCCCTCCTCATGGAAATGCACACATCTGTGAGAATTTGCTTGGTCTGCATTGAATTGTTCCTCTTGAATGGTGTGAGGAATCCTGTGAGGGCCTGTGCTTTTTTTTGTTTTGTTCTTATTTGAATATGAAAAGACAGCAAGCTTTGTTGTGAACATTCAGAGCATCGCTAAATAATTCAACCTCCTTAAAAACAGCATCAATAAAACATCATGGGCCGGCATGTGTTAAATATTGCCATGAAAGAGAATTTGTATTACTCACTAAAAGAACTACAAAGTACATTTTTAATTCTCCAAAAATACACAGAATTTAAGCACTTAAGAGTTGTAAATACCTACAAGCACTAATTTGCTTCACTACACATCTGCCCTGCCAGGCAGTAGGGAGTGTTACATAATCACACTAGCTAATTCATCGCAGAGGGAAAGGGTTTCTTTTCTCACTGTATTTTTGTGTTTTACTCTGATTTGGTAGATAACAATGCTCAATGTCATGCGAGCCATGTATGTATTTGTGCTGGACTGTCATGTTGTCACCTACGTACAGACCTTGGCACCTGCTGCATTATTGACATGACTAAAGTGAGTCAGCCGAGTGTATCGTGTACGGTAAGCAATGTCAACATAGCAGGCTCCAATTAATCTCTGGCTTGACCACTGTGACTGCTCAACCTGTCCCAAACAACCACATATGGCACCTTCAATACAAACAGTCCTTGATATCCCCACAGGAACACCAGGGTAGCTGCGTCGGTGACACTGCACCAGTACAAAAGAAAACAGAGCAGCATGATACACAAGTATAAAGGCTGCAGATTTATTGTTCACTTTCTTGCAACAACTTTATAACCTTTAATCAGATCAATCCCTTTGTCTTGACCTCTACCAGAGTGAACTTTCAATACATCAACTGCTTTTGGATTGAGTGAGTACACAGCACCTGACCAAGGGAAGACAAGTTTATTTATATAGCACACTTCATACGAAGTGGTCAAAGTGGTACCTGAGTACAGGGTGGGCCATTAATATGGATACACCTTAGTAAAATGGGAATGGTTGGTGATATTAACTTCCTGTTTGTGGCAAATTAGTATATGTGAGGGGGGAAACTTTTCATGATGAGTGGTGACCATGGTGGCCATTTTAAAGTCGGCCATTTTGGATCCAACTTTAGTTTTTTCAATAGGAAGAGAGTCATTTGACGCATCAAACTTATTGGGAATTTCACAAGAAAAACAATGGTGTGCTTGGTTTTAACATAACTTTATTCTTTCATGAGTTATTTACAAGTTTCTAACCACTTGTGTGGTTATGTGTGCAATATCAACAACCATTCCCATTTTATTAAGGTGTATCCATGTAAATGGCCCACCCTGTAGAAACAAGCGCAGTACTACTTGAGCAGGCTTGAGAACCAACACAAGTTAAGTAACAGCTTAACACCTCTAAGGTTATTTGAGAGCACCACTGACTACGTTTACATGCAGCCAATATCCGGGTTATGATTGGGTTAAGGTCGGTATTTGGGTTTCTGAGTTGATC